>JASFAT010002703.1:0-99261 GCA_031353405.1 Baronia brevicornis
TTGGATTGTCTCTGACTTGATTGGATTGTCTCTGACTTGATTGGATTGTCTCTGACTTGATTGGATTGTCTCTGACTTGATTGGATTGTCTCTGACTTGATTGGATTGTCTCTGACTTGATTGGATTGTCTCTGACTTGATTGGATTGTCTCTGACTTGATTGGATTGTCTCTGACTTGACTGTGTTGCCCATAACTATGCTGATTTGGAGATATAGTTTGGTTATGAATTGCATTTGATTTTATATTTGTTTGATCGCCAATATTGTGATCTAAACTTCTCTGGTACGTATTCGTTGGATTCGCTATAGGAGCAATACCCACTTTTCCATGTGGAGACTGAGGGGCGTCAATAACCATTGGTTGCATTACTTGATTTCCTTGTCCGGCAACGTCATTTGAGTTTGGTTTAGTAGCACCTGTCATCATATTTACAATATTGGGACCCATTCCATGCATAAACGCCGACTGTTGTGGGTTAGGATTGTTATGTTGAGGTATTGGGTTTAATGTGTTTCTTGGGTCAATGCCAGGTATATTTTGCATCCCATTTGGCCCCTGTATATTATTTGCACTCCCCATCTGACTATTCATAATAGTATTCTGAGGTGTTATAGTTTTTAAATCATTGTATACTTCCTTCACAACCGGTTGCATAAGATTTTCGTTTAAATAATTGTACGTATCGCCGTAGAGTTTCGGTGGGTTACAGTGACCCATACATCGGTGATTCATATGTTGCGATGTTCCCATGGATGGATGTAGCTCACCAGCATTAGGGGCAGCACAATAATTGTTACCACGTCCATGACAACATCCATGTCTATACCCCGTACAAGACGGTGGTGCACCACCCGTGTTTGATGTACATGGATTTGGTCCTCTGAATAGCTTTCCCATACAGCCACTGCAAAACATAAAATTGTTAGAAGATAACTAATTTTATACAATGATTTTTTCGTTTCATATACGTTCTGCCAATAGTTAACACCATTTTACAGGACGTGAAAAATAGTTTATAGCATATAGAGAAATAATACTGACGACAGAAGACTGAGAGTGATAATCAGTTTGTTTGCATATTATAAGACTTTTAATTTATAGATTGCTTTTATGTCTATTTAATAAATGAAGATATAAAGAGACGCAGCCACATCTTGGTGTTCAACCTGATAATTGCAGTGCATGGCTCTGACGAACGAATGATAGCGGTAAAAACATTAAAAGTTAAAGTTACAAATAAATAGTTATATTATTTTAGTAATTTGTTATACTTAGAAATATTCTCAGCCAGAACTTTTGAAATAAAATATTTATAATAAGACTACACTCTATATGTTCTTAAATCTTACCAGTCAGCGCTCTGAAGCCGATTCATTACACTTCCTAATTCATTTAAAATTTGTTGTTTATCCAAAGACATATTTAGATCAAGTATAAAATCTAATGGAATGAAGAATACATAAAATTTAGGAATTCCAAATTAACATTATAAAATCAAATTAACATAATAAAATCAAATGAACATTATAAATTTTTGTGAAACAATTTCTTATACATTAGATTATACAACTGTCAATGAATCAAAAGCAGTGTTTTGTTTGTTTATTTTAAAATTTAAAGATCACTATTTTGTCTAATACCAGTATGAAAAAGTGCTTTAATAACAAAGTATTGTGCGTGTTTCCAAACGTAAATAAAACATAAAATCAAATGACATGAGTTCAATACAATGTCTACGAATGGCTTAAGCGACTTATACATCTCAATGAGAAATCGCTATTACGTTTTAGCGTTTAATGTTATTTATTTAACTATATAATAGGAAACAATCACTTTTACCGTTTTAAATAGAAATGATAAAACTTACAAAATACAAGTTTTAGATAAGTAATAGACACATATGGACAATGAAAATAGAAATCAATTATTTCTTGATATGCAAAAAGTTTAAGACACAAAGAATATGCATACTTTGGGAATAATTTTTAGACAACTATATATTTTGTGATTACTATGTATTTTAAACTAATCAATAAAGGTTAAAAGTAAAAAGATATAAAGCCTATAGATTAATTTAAGAAAATATAACGTTGAAATCCGATATCTGTATATCTTAAAAAACAAACATATGTTGTAATTGATTTGAGTATTTAAAAAAATATTTTATAGGAAAAGTAAAATGTGTATCTTTTAATCATGATTGATTTTGTTATTACAACTAGGTTACTTTAACTAAACTAGATACCTAAATTATATGAAGACAGAGCAGATGGATCATGTGAAGTAACTTAAAGTTATTAGAATAACAAATTCAGATATGAACATGTGATTACGGGCCTAGGGTTCCGTGAATTACGATAAGTTTTGGTTACTATTGGGTACAAACTGTAAGCCATAATAATATAATTATTATGGCTTACAGTTTTATTCTAATTAGATTATAATATTCTATTTAGATTTATGCGCCTTAAAAATGATGGATGCAATATACTGTAAAGCAATTAAGTACCTAGAGATTACAAGTTTTCTGTGGTTGGTATGTAAGGATCTTAATACGTAGTTTGTCTTGTCATATCCGTGCGCAGCGAAGCGCAGTGAACTCAGGCAGAGATTGTCATTTCATTATTAAGAATTTTGTTTAGCTTACTAACGCAAGTCTCTTCATGTTAATATAACGTTATTAAGTTGAGTCTTCATATTCATTGCATACATAGTTTTTTTTTTTTAATATTATATATTCAACTTCGTGCTATCTGACAGATAATAAAAATATTTTACGTACTCACGTTATAAATATCGGTCAAAGTCCGATACGTCCTTTGTTACGACGACCTACAACCGTGTATTTTGCAAGTTCAGCTGTTGCTGTCGGGGACATCGATACTATCAAGAGGTAAATATATAAGTTCTCAAAATGGGTAGAAAAGTGTATGTTGTTGGTGTTGGAATGACTAAATTCGTTAAACCCAATGCTAATAACGATTACCCACAAATGGGTAAGGAGGCGGTGGAGGCAGCGCTCTCAGATGCAGGTATTCCGTATGACGCTGTTCAGCAAGCAGTATGTGGCTATGTATTCGGGGACTCTACGTGTGGTCAACGCGTACTTTATCAGATCGGTATGACTGGTATCCCCATCTATAATGTGAATAATAACTGCTCCACTGGTTCCAATGCCCTTTTCATTGCCAAACAATTGGTCGAAGGTGGCATATCAGACATTATACTCGCTGTGGGATTCGAGAAAATGGCGCCAGGTGCCCTCGGAGGTGGCAGTTTCACGGACAGAACCAATCCATTGGATAGACACACATTGAAAATGGCAGATATAACTGAACTTGCTGGGGCGCCGATGACTGCACAATATTTTGGTAATGCGGCGATTGAGCATATGAAAAAGTATGGATCAACGGAGCTGCATCTCGCCAAAATTGCTGCAAAAAATCACCGCCACGGAGCAAAAAATCCTCGTGCCCAAAATGGTAGAGAGTACACAGTAGAGGAAGTGTTAAAGTCAAGGAAAATATATGGTCCCCTCACAAAATTAGAGTGCTGTCCTACAAGTGACGGAGCAGGGGCAGCGATAATCATGTCGGAGGAAGCTGTGAAAAAATATGGCCTGCAGAAGAAAGCTGTTGAGATTATCGGTATGGAAATGGCAACAGACACCTCTGCTGTTTTCACGGAAAACAGTCTCATGAAAGTGGCTGGTTATGACATGACAGCTTTGGCTTCAAAAAGACTGTATGACAAGACTGGTATATCACCAAAGCAAATAGATGTCGTTGAACTTCATGATTGTTTTGCTGCTAATGAACTGATTACATATGAAGGTCTTCAGCTATGCGGTGAGGGTGAGGCAGGCAAGTTTGTAGATTCGGGAGACAATACTTATGGTGGGAGGGTGGTTGTGAATCCTAGTGGTGGACTGATAGCTAAGGGTCATCCTTTAGGGGCTACAGGATTGGCTCAGTGTGCGGAACTCGTATGGCAACTAAGAGGAGAAGCAGGAGATAGACAGGTTTGTTTTACTTGACCCTGAATCCTGAAAGTATATGTGCTTGCTTAGTCATGTTTCGTTGATTGGGTATCTGATCATTTTCTGTATTTGGCCTCTTTACTTTGGTTAATTATTGTTCTAAGACATATTATTTTCTAGTGTTAAAGTTGTAAAACCATATTAAAAACATAGTAAGAAATTCAATTCAGATATTGGCTTCATAATTGTTTAAATTACTTTGTTCTGTAATTTAAATAACAATATTGATTTTAACATTATAAAAGTCCTATAATTCTTAAAGATTGAAATACTCAATTACATATTCTGTAATTACAAATACATTTTCATATTCTGACTTAATATTATTTGTTTTCAATATTATCATATTCAAAATTGTAAAAAAAAACCATTCATTTTTTAGTATAAAAGTTTTCAATTTTTGCAACATTCAAAATTCTTTAAATTTTTCTAAATTACAAATTAGAATAACAATTGATTTAAATTCTTTAATTTTTTAAAACATGTTTTCACATATATTATTAATACATATTTTATATGTAAATAAATAAATACCAAATAATAATTTTAAAAATATTAATTGTATCTATGCTTTTGTTATTAATGTGAAATCATAAAGAAATCTATATTTCATTACTATTTAGGTAGATTCTATATACTTTTACTATTTAACAGAAAGGACACTTATTTTGTTTAAAATAATGAGTGCCCATGAAGAGCTAATATTATTTGATTTGGTCCTTAGATGTAATAGATATACCTGCAATAATTTATCAGTCATACTTAGATTTGCTGTGTTTCTCAATATACAATGTGTTTATTCCCATGAGTGTTGTACGAGGCAACTAAGGAAACAAATACCAATAGATGGACCAACAATATGTCCTAATGTGAGAATAAAACCAAGCTGGCCGCCAAGTGTAGGGATTATGGTAACTCCTTAATTTAGGAGTCCATTACTATTATTATTATATTATTGCTATTATAGTAACATTATTATAATCTTTTATTTACATAATTTTCTCTTAATAACAATATTATTAATATAAAAAAATATCTATAAAAATAATATTATCATTAGGGTTATTAATCCTTCGTGGCGGGATAAACCAAGCACACGAAGGATTATGCTTCCAAGGAAAGGAACCTTCTCACGATCCTAGCCGTGCACAATATGGCTGCTTTTTGAATTTTGAATTTAACCCACTTACCTAAACCTAACTTGGACAGATGGGCGTCCAAATTTTTACCGATAAGTCCATTCACAGAGACCACTATGGGTACAATGACAGTTGAATCAACATGCCACATGGCGGAAATCTCATGCGCGAGGTCTATAACATATTATAATAATAACATTATAATTATAACATATTATAATAATATATTATAATAATAACATTATTATTATTATAATATATTATTATTATAATAAGAGTGGACTTTTAATACTGTATTATTGATTGTGAATCTCTTTCAAATCAAACAAAGTAAAAGCAAAAATTTATGGAATATTTTCACTAAAGTAGTATTTAAATGTAATTTTTTGGCATTTCATCCATGAGTTATCTATAAATGAAAAGTCGTAATTAAAATTTATTTTTAAGGACTTTGACTTCAAAATGCAAATTTATTATTTATCATTTGAAACACGAGGCAAATTCTAAAGATAAGCATACAGGGGCATTGCTTTTACTCTACTTATCATATGTATGAAGTGCGTCTTAGTGACTTGCATAATTTACCGTTGATATAACGATCTCTTTTAGTCTTACAAACATAGATATAAAGCATTATTTTGCTTGTATAGGCAATTTAAAAATAATAATTTAAAATGTTAATCATTGTTTCTTTGTGTAAAAATAAAAATGTTCTTGTTGGATATTTTTCGTATAGGTTTTTGTAACCGGTATATATCTTTTGTTTTAACTCAGTATTTATGTACAGGTCCCTCGCGCGAGGATAGCTTTGCAACACAATTTGGGACTTGGAGGCGCCGTGGTCATAACGATGTATCGCAAGGGTTTCGAAAGCGCCGTCCCCAACCAGGTGGCCGCTATTGCCGACAGTCCAGAGATTTTCAAAGTATATAAATATATGAAGATCCTCGAAGAGGCGATGCAAACAGATGAGGAAAATCTTATTGAAAAAGTTCGAGGCATTTACGGGTTCAAAGTTCGAAACGGTCCCAACGGCGTTGAGGGCTATTGGGTGGTGAATGCAAAGGAGGGCAAAGGGAAAATAACTTATAACGGTAAAGAGAAACCTGATGTAACTTTCACCATCAACGATGAAGATGTTGTCGAGCTTATATCGGGGAAATTGAATCCTCAGAAAGCGTTCTTCCAAGGCAAGATAAAGGTCCAAGGCAACATGGGTCTGGCGATGAAACTAACGGACTTGCAGCGGTCGGCTGCCGGCAGGATTGACGCGATCCGCTCAAAGTTGTAAATTATCCACCCGGACCGGTTCGCGATCGGTCACTACTTGATGTTTACTCGGTTATGGGACTAAGTTGGTAAACGGAAGGTTATTTTAAGGTCTCAAAATATTACGTTCCACTTGCAATTGTATAAAGCATTTCCTACTTACGAAACCATGTCACAGATAATTTAGTAGCAATGTTATAATTAAGGATTATATTTATGTGCTGTTTTTATTATGATATAATCATTCCAGAGGGTTTTATATTGAACAAATGAATTGTTATTAAATATTTTTTTTATTAATATAAGTGTTTTTATTACATCCTAAAACAAACTTATTCTTTTTTTATATGAAGTTTGAAAAGTCACGATTTTTGATGATCATGATTAAAAATCTATTTTATAACTTACTCTATCTATATTTAAATATTACTACATAAAAGTATAAAATAAAGGTTTTAAGACTAGTTCACGTTTCATCACGTTTATGACCGTGTGACCTTCACGGCTTAATACATCAGTAAGGCAATCTTCAGCTTAACCTGCGTAATACGTAGTCGCAAAAAAATGCTTGCGAAATCGTACAGCAAATGTTTATATTTAAATGTTTCGTTAGCACAAATTTTATGATTCGTAGATGTTATTGCTGGTAGCCTGTTAGGCTTTTACAGCTTTATCGGATTCAGGGCCCGCGGGTGTTAACACAAATATTTATAATTTCTGCCTAAATAAGAACTGGGGCATTCAAGAAACGACCGTATGTGTTTACAAAAAACCGGCAACCCACCTGAGACGCCTCCAGTGTTGCGAATGTCAATGGCGTCGGTGATCACTTACTACTAGGTGACCCGAACGCTCATTTGCCTACTCTGCTATATAAAAGAAAATAGTTGCAAAAACGTAGTTAACCGCAACATGAATACTTGCCACCAGAGCGAAAACAACTTTTAAGATTTCTGAAAAAATTGTATCTGATCACTCAAAATATCCAGTTTCAACGCTGTACAAAATTTTATATTGGTCGTAGACACTCAAAACATTCGACGCAGTACTTTTTCTTCTTTAAATATGCAAAATTGTTTTTACATCCCTGTCATTTACAACGTTTTCGCTTTTTTGCTTTCGATTATAATGGGATTTTTCGTTTATAACAATGAAGCCGTTAACACAATAGGGCAATTAAATTACTCACACTCATAGGATATCTATCAATGTGTTATTTTTTTAACGAGATATACATTATTTTAAAACCAGTTTTCCAGGAGATTAATTAGGCCTCATACGCGCTACAGTAAAAAGCGGTAAAGAGTTATCTTAGATCTCAAACGCCATGCCTAATTTTTTTTTGACAATGTCAACACAACCTGTTAAACGAATTGCATAATACCTTCCGTAACGTATTTCTGATGTAACTTCAGGTATGGTTATACAACGACGAAGTGATGAGAAGCGCTTAACCAATTATGACATATAAAGCAATATTATTTTATGAAGCTACTTCAAATTTTTGCATGTTATGTAATTATAAAACAAACCAAACGTACGTTATAAAATAACCAAATAAACCAAATGATGTGTCTTTACCAATTTGTAACATTGTCTTGTATTTATTAAAATGTATTATTTAAAAAATAAATGTTTTTTTTATATTTATGTTATAATATTGTATTATTTACGAAGGGAAGAGCCTAGTTTCCCACAACACAGGGAATTCTAAAGTGGGATCTAGCATCCTGTAACATGTAAACTTTTCGAATATTAAGGTATTATTATTATTAAATGGTAACTAATATGTTTAAAGCAAAACCGCAGTTCAGTGTTCCCAATGAAGTAATAGGGAAAAACAATATACAATAACAAGACACTTGGAATTAAGAACGAGGAAATTGCTACTATTGCTTTATTTGTTGTCCTTGTTTAATATGTCTACCTACTGAGCAAACATTTATTTTATATATCTAGTAACTAACTGTGTTGGCGCAGCGACCCAAAATAGATCTTATCCTGCGCCACCTCCTGCCAGTTGCAGATTTGAAGGTTGCGCAAGTCATCCTCCACCATGTCTCTCCAGCGGTACCTGAGGCGCTCCACAGGACGCCGTCCAGTTGGGCGACCCACATACGCTGTCTTGATTGCGCGATCCTCCCTCATCCTCTCAACGTGGCCCAGCCAACGAAGTTGAGCCTTAGTCTCTCCGATTACATTGGGTTGGGCCACCATATATCGGCATTTTTCGATTTCGCCAACTGCCTACATCTCTCATCAGCTCATCAAATTAACCTAGTGCATTCACTAATTTGAATATTTAAAAGATAAACCTATCTGTGTCTGTATGTATGAATCGCACCTGTTTTTGACCTTGAAATAATTGCACTTTTAAACATATTTGCATAATGACATTTTTCAATAATTCGTTTTTATTTTCGTCTGTTTTTACAAGTATATTTGAAATCATATAAAATAGACATACAGATATTTTCCTGTAGCTTATTAATTGTTGTTCTTTGGTTCTGTTTTGGAAAATGAGCGATGGCGTACTATTTACAATCACGAGCTGTATGAGCTGTACAATGAGCCGAACGTCATCAAAACCATTAATATTGGACGCCTTCGTTGGGCTGGCCACGTGAAACGGATGGACGAAGCTGGAGTACCCAAACGCCTACTCGACGGCAAACCAGATCGTAGAAGCCACGGAAGACCTAAGCTCAGATGGCTACATTGAATCGAGGACGACTTAAGAACAATCGGTGTGAGGAGGAAAAAGCTAAACGAAGATCCGACTGGAAAAATTTACTGGACCAGACTAAGGCCCACCTGCGGCTGTAATGCTTTGATGACGATGATTGTTAATTGTTATTCTCATCATCATCATCAAGGCATTACAGCCGCGGGTGGGCCTTAGCGTGATTCAGTAAATTTTTCCAGTCGGATTCTAGTTTGGCTTTTTCTCTTCAGCCCCTCACACCGATTGCATTCAAGTCATGATTATGACTTGACATGACAGTGGCGAAGCTGCCGCTTACGGAGATAATATTTGCGATTTAGATTTCCGCCTCAAGATAATATGTATGTATAGCCTACTGGTATTTATTCTGAGTACGTAAGTATAGTGTAGTACGTAAGTACAGTACCAATTCGCATTAGCCAATCGTGCTGGGTTAATGTCCATTCATCCGGAAATATCAAGATCCATGCTCGCCAGTGGAATATATATGGGCTGTTAAAATATAAACATCAATTGGATATAACATTTTATAGTATTATATATAGTGCTTAGACCTACATTTTAGAATGTACAATAGTAATCTTATTCACAATTCAATATTTAAGAACGTATATTATGGTAATGTCTTTATAATTTGGAACGAATTTCGTCTTTACTCCTAGCGGAAACCTTTTTAAGGCTTGCGTTCTGGAATCCTTTCCGGTACATAGTCAAAACAACAGCCCCGCCGAGACCCAAGTTGTGTTGCAAGGCGATTCTTACTCGCGGCACCTGGGTAAAAAATAGCAAAGATTTAAATCATATACATCCCTACAATATAGTCAACGCGTTGACATATTCGCTGACGCATGACGCTTCACGTGAAGTGGCTGAATTATGGCAAGTGCACGAAAGAACAAATAGCGTTTGCAATTACCGCGGGAGAAAAAGACGACTCTTTATCCTTGGATTCTTTTAAATTTAAAAACAATACCACAGATTTTCGGAGTCAGGGCATATCTTACTTAAATCTTTGGTATATATAATCATATTCACAGAGATTACAAAAAGTTATAAGCAAAAACAGTAAGAACAAAAATAAAAAAACAAAACAAAGAATTAATGGAATAAAAAATTCCTTATATCTTAAGTATTTAACGATATCCTTTTTGTTCTAAGGATAAAACCTCTTTCTTCTTCTTGTGCCACTTAAATGACACACTGTAATCTTTTTTTTACCAAACGGGGATTTATTCATTTCATACAGATTATATAGTAACATGTCTTTTATGATGGCAATTTATTGTAACATACATTGGCATCATAAAAGATACACATATATTTTATTGTAGCATGATTCTTATTTTGTAAACAACTGACGTTTATTACTTTTTCATATAAAGATGTGGAAAATAATATTAATTTTACGCCTTGTGACTAAACAGCTTTAGATCTAAAAAATATTTTTTTGACACTTAAATCAAATTAGAAACATATAATATCGACGACAGAAAACGTATTTTATTTTCTGATTCAAATGGCGTATAAAAACAATTTTCCACCAACGTACATTACTGACGTTGTGTTTTTATTTTATTATCATAATTTTATATTATTATCAGTCATATTCTTTAATTTTAGTGGCGTATTATATTGTAAAATATAGTTCAATTAAAAAGTATAAGATAAGTGATGTGAAATAAATGCGTTTATCGTGACTTCTTAAGTTGACTGAAAAAGCCCATAAAAGGTTTTGGTAGAATAGCCACCATATTATCAAGACGTAACTTGATAAGCTGAATAGTTACATTTTAAGATATTTAATGTTATTGTATTTTACTTGACACTGGCATAATAGTTATAAGTAATTGCTATAAAAGAAATTAAAAAAGAATAGAAATGCAACTATAGCTCTATGGATTAGGTTGAATTTATAGGAATCTAGGCCAAGTTAAAACCTTTAAGGTTTAATATACTCACACGTACATAAGTATTATAGATTTAATTAATATTTCAATTAATTAAAAAAAAATTAATTCAATGTTACCTGACTGTTGACACCGTGGTAGGCTGGTAGATCATACTGACTTTATCAGTCACTTAAATCAACTCTTTTTATGTCCCTTATAAAATGTCTCGTCGCGATTAAGTTTTAAATTTGCGCAGCCGCAAAAGTCCGTAAAGGAATACAATACTAACCTGTCTTTCCCCAGCTTCTCCTCGTAGTTGCCACACTAATTCCGCGCACTGAGCTAGCCCTGTCGCTCCCAGTGGGTGGCCCTTCGCAATCAGACCACCGCTGGGGTTGACCACCACTCTCCCACCGTACGTATTATCTCCGGCGTCTATAAACTTGCCTGCCTCTCCCTCCCCACATAGTTGAAGCCCTTCGTAAGTTATCATCTCGTTGGCAGCAAAACAGTCGTGCAGCTCTACCACGTCAACGTCTTTCGGTGATATTTTCGTCTTCTCGTACAAACGTTTTGCAGCTAAAGCGGTCATGTCGTAGCCTGCCACTTTCATGAGACTGTTTTCGGTGAAAACAGCTGGTGTATCCGTAACCATCTCCATACCGATGATCTCGACAGCTTTATGTTGGAGACCATATTTGATCACGGCGTCTTCGGACATGAGCACTGCTGCCCCAGCTCCATCACTTGTAGGACAGCATTCAAGCTTCGTCAGCGGCCCGTAAATCCTCCTCGAGTTCAGCACTTCTTCTATCGTGTATTCCCTTTTGCCCTGAGCTCGTGGATTTTTCGCGCCGTGACGGTGATTTTTGGCGGCGATTTTGGCGAGGTGCATTTCAGTTGTTCCATACTTCTTCATGTGTTCTAACGCCGCGTTGCCGAAATATTGGGGCGTGAGGGGTCCCTTTTGTATTTCGGCCATCTCACCCATTTTACTCAAAAGTCTACCCAAAGGATCGGCCCTGTCCGAAGATTTGTTGCCGCCAAGTGGGCCCGGTGACATTTTTTCGAAGCCTAACGCCAATGCAATGTCGCATACGCCACCTTCGATCAGTTGTTTGGCGAGGAAGAGCGCGCTGGAACCAGTTGAGCAATTGTTATTGACGTTATAAATGGGAATGCCGGTCATACCAACTTGATACAGTACACGTTGACCGCAAGTTGAATCCCCAAATACGTAGCCACAAACAGCTTGCTGGATCACGTCGTATGAAATACGGGCATCGGCTAAAGCGTCCTCCACGGCCTCTTTGCCCATTTCTGGGTAATCCCTGCCGCTGTTCGGCTTCACAAACTTCGTCATTCCAACACCGACTACGTAAACTTTAGTCATTTCGAATTTTTATACAATTGCCTGAATTTATAAATTGGAAATCGCGAATTTAAAACGCGTTCTTCACCAGTATAAGCTGTTTTTGATATAAATAAGGTATATTAACGTCTCCTAAAATAATAGTGATAACGACTATCACTTGAATTTATCATTAAACGCGAAACACAGTAGATATGGTGAAATAAAATACGTGTTTTGATGTTTGTTTTTAAACCAAGCAAGGTTTCGTTCGTAACGTTCGTTCATATGGTAGAAAATAATTTTCTTATCAATTATTTTTCATCGTCTTCTTACAGTAAGGTGATAAGTCTATTTCTTGTAGGAATTTTACGGTGCGACTATGTAAATACCAGGGGATATACAGTAGCGTCTATCCGAGTAAAAATAAATAATTTGCGATTTCCAATCCGCCCACCAAAAGTGGGGATTGGGAATACCTGTCAATTTTAGGCGAGCCCACTGTCCAGCCGTGAAACATTACAGCTGTATTCATTGACTGATCACAACCAGAAACCTCGAACCCACTATATTATCTATCTACTGAGAATATGTACTTTTAAAATCGGCGATTTGGTCGTGATGGAAGTCAACCCACAGAGACCGCATGGGAATAGTGAGCAATTAAAAGGCAAGGGTAGATAGAAACAAGCCTACACATTTCTTACAGACAGGAAACGCTTTTGCACTGCCTATGGCACTGAGAATGTCTATGAACGGCATTGATTGGTTTCCATCAGGTGACACGCTTACTCGTTTGCCTTCCTATTCCATAAAAATTATTGTATAATTTATTTTCCAAATTGCAGTGGATTCTCGTCACAAACGATAGTGGTAGAGCCACACTGCAGACGACTTCTTTGTCAAGAATGGCATAATATCTGTCCGTAGCATGAATGGGCCGATTCGCCCGGGGAAGTACCACACTCCCGCAGAAAACCGGCGTTTGAGTGATAGCTTAGCTACCGCGCTTCATACGGTGAGCGGCCGAGTACCGGAGGCCTAACACACTCCCCCCTCCCACTCCCACTCCCATAAAGAGACTTAAATGTCACTTTCCTTAAAGCAACGCTTCCGCTCTGCCTATGTGTCTGCAGATGTCTATAGGCGGCGTTGATTGCTTTTCATCAGGTGTCACGCCTGCTCGTTTGCCTTTATATCCCATAAAAAAAACAACTTTAGTAGATAGCTCTATTGTTATCTTATTTTACCATTGTGCATAAGGCAATTTGAGAAAAAACGTGACTTTACCTCTCTTCATCACTAAAACAACGAAATACAATATAATCACGTTATATTACTGTGTATATTTATCTTCACATTTATATTTTATAAATTTAGAACGTTCTTGTTTATCAGTAGATGAACTTTAACTTCTGTACTGGAAAACAATGACACAGTTATAATACAATAACTTTAATAGTTTGGTCTTTGAACCTCTTGTTTGAAAACATTTCTCTATGCTAATAAACAGTTTTGCAACTGTATTTCAAATCGAAAATTTAAGTTAGTTAACCTCTGGAAATGTCAAAGCGTGGATTTGTACTTAAATAAAGTCACTAATGGTGGAGCCACGCTGCAGACGAATGCTTTGTCAAGAATGGAATAATATTTGTCTGTAGCATGAATGGGCCGGCTATCCCGGGGAAGTACCGCACTCCCGCAGAAAAGCGGTGTCTGAGTCGTAGCTTAGCTAACGCGCTTCGTACGGTGAGCGGCTGAGTTCTGGAGGCCCAACACCCTCCCCCTTCCCCCTCCCCCTCCCTTTCCCATATTGACACTTTCCTTATAGGTCGGCCGCACTGTCTATGGCGCTGTGGATGTCTATGGGCGGCGTTGATTGCTTTACTTCAGGTGACACGTCTGCTCGTGACTTCCTATCCCATAAAAAAACGTTTTAACTTGCTTTAGAAGACATATTAAAGTCTTGGACATGGTTGCAATTGGTTATTAAATCATGTTAAAGGTCTTTTGGCAGTTTTAAAGTTGACTAACTTAATCAAATTTACCTTAAAGTCAAATAACTTTGATACTTATCATATAAAGATAGATACTGAGATGCATTGTTAACACTAGATTGGCCAAGAAGTCATTCTGAATGCTTGTTGATTTATTTTAAAAAAACAACAATATTTATCGTGATACAATATCTTGACATCGCATATACATAGTTGTAAGTCTGTATAACTTTATTCAGTCTTAAAATTCTAAATAATTGCATTATTATAAATATAATTTCTTTCCAAATAAAATTAAGAAAAGAAAATGGATTCTTTTTGTGAAGTCTGCAACGTCGCAACGATTCAGAAATACCGCCAAAATATGATAATGTCATTTTTTTATTTTAATATTTACTATTCTGTACTTTATTTCAATCCGGGTAAAGTTGACACTGTGGTTCGTTTAACACTTAATAAATACAAAAAGCTGTAAGTTTTTTGGAGGATGATATACAAAACGAAAAAATCCGTAGGAAATCAAATGTCACTTATATTGTAGCTCTTTGAGTAAACAACTTTGCCACAATCAAAGAATTGAGTAAACCAACTGAAATGGCAATGGACTGGATATATTTCTCAGTAAACCGATATGGAAATTGCGTTTTTGCAAACATATTATGTCACGCACCTCGACATCTGTGAATCTCTCGAAAAACATTTATTTTTATTAATATCAAATAAATAAATATATTAATTTTATATAATTTATTTTTCTTAATATCAATATACATAAATAAATATTATCTCTATAAATTGCGTTTTTTCCTTTAATTACTATTTTGATTTTTTTTAACTGTCACTCCCATAACTGACTTGACATTGGCAGAATTGCCTGACAGTTGTTATAAACGAGGATATCAATTGAATCTCAATAAGTCACTCGGCACTTTTGAAGGATTTCTAAAAGGAAAATCCAGAATTATAAAGTTTCCTTCAATACTCAAATGGATTAGAAAAGAAACAAACAGGAAATTTTAAGCTTTATACTAATTGCAGTACGCCAATATAAATTATATTTGATTTTCCTCCTTTGATTAAGAGACATTAAATACAAATTTTAATAAAAAAAAAATATTTTAGGTACTCTCATCGAACACAGGACGCATAACTTTAGATTTTTTCCCAACCTGTATGTCCCGCCAATTTGTCTTGGACGAGTGATGTCGGTAATGTTCTTCCGGAAAAGAGGAAGGCCTCTGCCCGTCAGCGGGATGTATAAAAAATTCAGTAGATTGATTCGCCCCACGGTGTACGTCCTCCTGAAGGACGGCTATTCTCACGGGTAATTCTTCAGTCGCCAAAGAAAAAAGAAGACAAATCTACGCACTTCATGTCCATCGACTCCCGAACTGAATTACACATACAATGGAGACGGTTATTTGAAATAATGTAAAATATTTTTATATAATAATGTAAAATATAGTTTCGATATAAAGAAAACAAGCAAAAAAAAATTATATTAGAAAAATCATCTTTGAAAAAAAATGGCCCTAAGTATTTATAACCGAGAGACTTCGTAAATTTGTAGCATGTTACCAATTTTAATACAGCGCCATCTCTCGGTTTATACCATCATCTCCATAAATCTTAAAAAACTTACATCGATAAAGATGTCCGAAAGTATTATCAAACAGACGCAACAATTATATATATAAAGATAGGTTTAATCATACATGATTACCATATCATGCGCTTATCTTGCCACTTATTTTTGAGAAATCAAAATTTGCGAAAACAAACAAGTTTTATTCCGATGCCTGTAATTGAACTCAGCAGCAGTAGGTTAAGCACTGAGGTCTGTCTTTGTAATAAGGTCGTCGGGTAAATGGCCTTTTTTTGCGCAATAAGTAAGGAAAAACTCTTTACGCATAAAAGGAACAAAAAAATTGTACACAGAAATTTTTGATATTTTATTATCTTAACCATAAATATAATGTGTTCCATCACCAAAAAATATATAAACCTTTCAACACACTACATATATATTCTTATTACCATATCACATTGGCAACGCTTCTACACTATATACATATATATATATATATATATATATATATATATATATATATATATATATATATATATATATATATATATATATATATATATATATATATATATATATATATATATATATATATATATATATATATATATATATATATATATATATATATATATATATATATATATATATATATATATATATATATATATATATCAAAAATCCCTTACACGATTACACTGTGTTATTAAAGTTTAGCTTGATGTGAATTGATAATGTAACGCTGTAAATCCGAAATTACCTTTATCATCGCCACTTTACCCTGAACCTTGATCCTGCCAAGAGCTAATGCAGCCTGGATACTAAATTTTCCCGAGATCAGATCACCGACGTCTTCATCGTTGATTGTTAAAGTTACATCGGTTGGTTCTTTAGAGTTGCATATTATCTTGCCTTTGCCCTGTCTTGCGTCCACCACCCAATACCCCTCTTTCCCATCGGGCCCATTTTGTACTTTAATACCATAAACGCCTCGAAATTTCTCTATCAAATTAAATTTGGCATTTTGCATCGCCTTTTCGAGGAGTTTTATATATTTGTAGGTCAGTCCCTCTGGTTTGTGTGTCATGTTGAGGTTTAGATTGAGCGGGGCATTGTCGAAACCTTTGCGATACAGGGCGACAACAACTGCCCCTCCAAGACCCAGGTTGTGTTGCAAGGCGATTCGCGGATTTGAAACCTAGAAACACATTTAAAATACACATTTGATACATATAAAAATATATACTAGCGATTTTATTGTTTAAAACATTAAAATACATCGATTTTCTGGCGTTTATTTTTTTCCCGGGCATGGATACTTCCCATTTCTGAATAAATGGATACGTTATTGTCCATTCATTCATTTCATTCATTCATTCCATTCGTTCATCCATAAGGTCACAATAACGCGATATAGAAATCAAAAGTAATTTTTTAAGTAAGAATATGAGTCAAACAAGCATGTAAAGGTATTTTAAGGCTTAAATCTTCCCCTCTCATTATTCGCACATATACCCTAAAGTAAACGATGCATCTGTAGTACCTGTAGAAATGTAGATATTGATGGATGACGGTGTAGCTTACCATAGTTGACACGTCTAGCCTTCCTTAAAAAAAGTTGTTTAAAAATCTGAAAATGGATTAGATAAAATAACGTAACGAAATTGCGTAGTTCTTAGTTTAAATTCAAACATTTTGTACGTCGCTCTAGAAACTTCGATGATATTTATTATCTATAATATGTATATGTATATATATATATATATATATATATATATATATATATATATATATATATATATATATATATATATATATATATACATATATATATATATATATATATATATATATATATATATATATATATATATATATATATATATATATATATTGAGATATAAAATGTAGTGTTAATAAATTATAAGATATTATATAAATGTACAATGAAACGCAAGAATAGATTAATATCATTTTAAAGAATTTTATTTGAAGAAACCCCCTAAAGATCCCGCGTGTCGCCGTAAACAGAACGGTAGACACGCTATAGTATACACCTATGGGAAAAAGGCGTAATAATATATTGTAATAATATAATGTATGTATGAGGTGTGTGAAAATTCATTCAATCATTATACAATGGATGTGATTTATTCACAAAACAGATAGGGTACTCTAACATACGTAAAATTTAACTCTAATACTAATCTTAGATTAATTTTAATTTATGAAGTAGTTAAACTTAATGATTCCTCGAGATTATTGAAAGTGTAGTCGTTAAGGACAGAATCGCACTTACAATAATCATCCAAACAACCTTGCAATTCATTCAAGTTCACATGCTTCGACTAGTTGTTTTTAGGTTACCATTGACTACATTATTATTCATTTATTTTACGTACAACAGTAACATAGTCGCTGTCAAAACGTTATAGTGCCGGGGCCTCCGTCTACGAAGTCAACGGTAGCGGGTTCGATCCCCGCATCGGAATAAATATATGTATGGATAACAAATATTTATTCCGAGTCTGGACACGTTTGTCGGAGAACCGACAATCGTTGGAGTAGACGAGTGCTGGAGTGGAGACCGCGACTCTGCAAACGTAGTGTAGGACGCCCTCCTGCTAGATGGAGCGACGATCTGCGCAAGACGGCTGGCAGAGACTGGATGCGTGTAGCCGAAAATCTAGGTGGCGCGCATTGGGTAAGGCCTATGTCCAGCGGTGGACTGCCGCGGGCTGATATTGATATTGATTCCGAGTCTGATAATCCGTTAATTCACATTGGACAAGCGTGGAGGGTTAACGTTGTTAATTGTTTTAAACCTGCTCCAAACGTACACTCTCGAATGTAACTCAATGCTGACTTTTTCACAAAATGTTAGTACAAAATTCGTAGTGTTTCAGCGCTCACGTGATATTACTACCTACCACTACCTATACGATAGTTGACATACTATTTCTGATTGTATTATTATTTAATATTCATGTTATAAAAATATATAATACATAACAGCATATGTAAATAAATAATTCCTCCTTGTAAAATTTACGTGGAGTAAATTTTACAACGAGAAATTATTTATTTACGCAAAATTAACGTAAATAAATAATGCCTTTAAAAATTTACTCCACGTAAATTTTACAACGAGAAATTATTTATTTATGCAAAATTAACGTAACTAAATAATGCCTTTAAAAATTTACTCCACGTAAATTTTACAACGATGAATTATTTATTTACGCAAAATTAACGTAAATAAATAATGCCTTTAAAAATTTACTCCACGTAAATTTTACGAGGAATTATTTATTTACATAAAACCCGGCCCCGCAAAAGGTCACGCCAGCCCTGTGTATGGCCTACAGATGTTAATTTTTTTAATTTTCTTGAGTTCAGTTACCTCGCCAATACACATTGGACAACGTTGAGTGCGTTGCATTTGTCCCGAAACTATATTCAAATTCACATTCTTTATTTCCGACATAAGAAATTACATTTTCAAAACGTCAGTCCGCTAACAATCAAGCGTTTACAACGAATTCGCAATGAGTTCCTTTGAACAGAGAAGAAACGGCGGAAGAACTCTTTTTTGTACTAAACTGTTAAATAAAACTCACTTGTCTCTTTCCAGCTTCACCTCTGAGCTGCCACACCAATTCAGCGCACTGCGCCAGACCCGTAGCACCCCAAGGATTTCCTTTTGATATTAACCCGCCACTTGGATTCACAACTACTCGCCCTCCATATGTATTGTCGCCTGCATCGACAAATTTCCCTCCTTCACCTTCTTCGCATAGCTGTAAGGCTTCATAAGTAATTAACTCATTGCTAGAGAAGCAGTCGTGAAGCTCCACAAGATTCACTTGAATTGGGTTTACCCCAGTATTTTTATAGAGACGTTTCGCTGCCACAGCCGTCATGTCATAGCCAGCTATTTTCATTAAACTGTTTTCAGTGAATATTTCAGCTGTATCAGTAGCCATTTCGATACCGAGAATTTCAATTGCTTTCCCCTGTAAGCCATAGTCTATTACAGCTTTCTCAGACATAAGCACGGCTGCGGCTGCCCCGTTACTATTCCCACAACATTGCAACTTGGTGAGAGGGCCAAAGACCTTTTTCGATTTTAACACCTCTTCAAGTGAATATGGTGTCTTGTACATGGCACGAGGATTTAGTGCACCATTTTTACGGTTTTTTACTGCAATTTTAGCGAACTGAGTTTCAGTTGTCCCGTACTTTTTCATGTGCTCAATTGCTGCGTTACCGAAAACCTGTACAGCTAATGGTGCTTTCTCAATGTTCACCATTTCCATTAGTTTATCGAGATGCCTTTCAAAAGGGTATGATCTATCAGTGAACGATGGTGTAGTGAGGGCGGTGAGTTTCATTTTTTCAAAACCTAAGGCTAAAGCTACATCTGTGACACCACCTTTGACTAATTGTTCTGCAAGATATAGTGCACTTCCACCAGTAGAACCATGATTGTTGGTATTAAATATAGGAATTCCAGTCATACCAACTTGGTAAAGAATCCGTTGGCCGCAGGTGGAGTCTCCGAAAACATAGCCGCAAACAGCTTGCTGCACTGCGTCATATGAGATAGACGCATCCCTCAATGCCTCTTCTACAGCTTCCTTACCCATCTCAGGGTAATCCTTATTTGAATCGGGTTTGACAAAGTTTGTCATTCCCACACCAACAACATATACTTTTTTACCCATCTTTATATTCAATTTAAAATAAAATATTGAATAACCACCTGTAATATAACACTAAATTTCTGTTACCGATAGCTTTTTTGAGTATAATTTTAAATGTGATTCTAAAAAATTCACAAGTCTAGATTAGCTTACTGTAAGTAAATGGAATGTTTTACTGTATAGCATATATAGATGTTTTTAAAAATACATGTTTTTACAAGTTTCTAAGAGATTTACACTAGATGGCGAAACAACGCCACTAGGTAGGAATTAGTTAACGTAGTTAAACTAATTCCTACTTACCAATAGATGGCGTTGTTACATAAATAAATCAATATTTTTAATTTCTTCGTGGCATTCATCTCAATAAACATACTTTTATAATCCATGTACCGTGAAACATTATTAATAAAAATTAAATCTAAACATTGAAACGTTACCGGTTTCCATCTATGAATCTTGTTTCAAACTCACAATATTTAATCAAGTAACATTCGCCAAGAATCAACACAAGCCAGTTGAATCTACCGGATCTTTCTTTAAATTTAGCGAATTTTTTAACTCATATTTTTAATAGTTTAGAGAATTATTATGAGCAATATTTATAGGTAAACATAATTCAATACGATAGTGTAATTCAAACATGCAATTAAAGGTGCGTCCCTTCAATGGACATCAGATTTCAAAAGTCGACAACTAAAAATATATTGTTCAATAGTTTGAATAAATGAATGTGATATTGATGTTTTATTATTTTTATATATTTTTTTATAAACAACTTGAGATGAAAACATTTAAGATGAACAAAAGGCTATTTAATGTTCCCACATAAAACAGATAAGGTTTGAATTATTCAAAAAGTCAAGATTTTAACACATTACTCGATATATTGCAAAATGGAGCAATAGAAAGCAGTGTTGAGGACAACGACGATTAAGTATCATGCACCAGCTGCTTATATTAATCTAATATCTAAAAGAGTTAGAGCGTGGTCATCATCTTTATTTTTGACATTTCTTTTCTATCATACATATTATTGAGAAATCTTCGTGGACGATAAATATGTATATGCTGGTGAAACAATAAAAAGAAAGAAACGATGAGATGCAAGAAACCAGTATGTTAAGCTAAAACGCATTTGTACTGTTCAAAATGCGTAATAATTTTGTTTTGTTTTCGTGAATTCTATTAAAATCATTAATTATAATTTATATTTAAAACAGACGATTGTATAAATTTTTAATAAAGAATATATTAAATTTGTATTTTATTAAACAGCAAAATCATATAGAGTAAAAAAGTACTACGAGGTAACTAAAAATAACACATTACACTAAAGACCTGGTGTCCATGATCATATAATTTAAAAAAAAAAACAAAAATGTATATGTTTTTTATACCAACTAGAATTCATTATCTCAATAAAATAATAATATGTAATAATAAATTATAATTTTAATGATATTATAATAATCTAGATATGTTTTTAGATTTGTAATAATTGTTTTAGTTATTTCTAATAGTGTGTCATTATTAATGAAATTTGTACGCCGTAAGTGGCAATGTGATGGAGCTTTTATACGTTTTTCATCTTGTTATAACCTCACATTATACAAATAAAGAATAATAATTATTATTATTATTATTATAAAAAAAATGGACTGAGTTTTTGTTTCAGAAATTATGTTTCCAACGCTATTAAATTAAATGTATTTTTATTGATATGCACGTGGTATTGACGTGCAGTATCAAACGTTTGCGGTTAGGGAAAATTCTGTAAACGAATTTATTATAAGTATTTACTTTCAAGTTGCATGAAGATGAAGAAGAAATAAAACATAAACGTAAATAAAACATTTGTTTGAAATCATATCTTTTATTGCTCCACAAGGTACTTATAAGCTTTTATTTTCAAGTAAAAACACACTTCGAAACCACATGTTACGAACATGTGTGTGTATAACAGAACATTTTTATTTTCTATATATATCTTAACCCTCTAATCTATCAGGTACTTTATAATATGCAATCTATTGTTACCTTTACATCCAAATATCGATTGAAGCAATCCAAAAACAAAACAGGAATGTTTCATTGGATTATAGAACAATATTAGCCGCAACATAAACCTTCTGATATAAACACACACAATTCATAATCAAGCCGTTTCAATACTCAGAATTACCAAAGGTTTAACTTTCAAGTTGACGAAGACAGTCGTAAATGTAAATTGAAAAAGTAAAATTGGGTACTTCCAGAAACGAGAGACACCAGCAGCTTATATTTAGTGAGCTTGTAGAAAAATATAGTAATTTTTTCAGTGTATATTTGTAAAATGAAGCGAATAATCATGCAGTTGTATACTAAATTTCACAAAAAAAAACTCCTACTTTTATTTATTTTAAAGAATTAAAAAAATACGCGCTGTATTCAAATTTCTAAATAAATATACATTAATTACCTATTAAATTAGAAAACTAGGTCATACAAGATAAATAAGAAAAAAGTAAGGTAGCAAATTGTTATTTTGTTTCAATACTTAATCGATTATGACAAATTTATGGCAAGATTTTTACCATTTACCGTTCGAATTTAAAAATCGTCAGTCTAATGCTTTTTATTGGCAAGAGTTACGAGATATATATAAATCATTTCCAACAATGTTGCCATTTCTTAAAACAACCAAGAAGAAACGGCACACAATCATTATCAATCTAAAATATAATTGTTTATGTATATCAATAAGGAATCAACAGCCTGCGGTAGTCCACTGCTAGACATAGGCTTTTCCCAAGAAGCGCCACCTAGTAATTAATGTATACATCACATTTTAATTCAGTACTTTGTGATGACCATATATTTTTGGCTGAAATAAATCTATGACATATGTTTTCGTTATCAAAGTTAAATAATTAGAATTTCATCTATTGCGCAGAACAAAGTATTTTATAATAATAAGGTTTTATGTATTTATATGCAAATAAAATATATGTGTTAAGTTGTTAATCTGACAGAAATATGAAACTATCAAACGATCTATTAATTATAAATAAGAAATAAGGACTTTTCCCACTGATATCAGTGACGAAAATGAAATAATTTTCATATTTTTATATTATTATCAGTTATATTGTTTAATTGTGTTGTTGAATTATACAATATAGTTCGATTAAGGCGTATAAGTGAAGTGTTATGAAATAAATGCGTGTATCGGGAATCTTGTCTGAAAGTTGAATGAAAAAGTCCATAGAAGGTTTTCGTAGAATAGCCACCATTTTATCAAGACGTAACGTGATAATTTAACTAGTTAAATTTCAAGAGATTTGATGTTATCGTATATTACTTGAAACTGGCATAACAGTTATACCTAATTGCCATCAAAGAAAAGAAAAAGTAAGAGTACAATATTTCTCTACAATGCTCAACTAAATAAGGTTTATCTATTGCTCCAGAAAATATGAGTAAAGTATGAAGCTCTAGAGCTGTAAACAAAATTTACGCGACCGTTAGAGTTAATGTTAAATTGTAAATGTACATATTTTATGAAACAAACATACATTGAGATCACAGGAGTATGTTATTATACCCTGGCAAATCACCGTACGCGCACTGAACCCACTCCGCATATAAATAAAGAATGTTTAATCATATTTCAAAAAGAAACTTCTGTTCAACTTTTTGTCGTATTTTATCTGTAGTGTAGTATATTGACACTGGCAAAAAGTTTAGTACTTGATTGTCATCACTACAAATTTACTTTTTAAAAAGTCATAATATGCCGAGAGATTCATGGGCGCCTAATTCTTATTTTAATGTTTACAACAGCCTGGCATTCTTTCACCATTCTGTACAGCGTCGTAAAATTATAATTACAAATAGGGTTCTCACTGTCTTATGTTTACAGAGGTGTTGATCGTTTTTTTGTAATTAAAATATCAACAATCCATTATATTTTAAAATTGAAATTGAACGCTATTTATCTCAAGAGAAAAAGGTCCGTCGTTATCAAAGATAGAAATTAGATAGCACCATACATTTTCCGACTGCAGACAGTGAGACAACCATTGAAACTTTTCCATCAATACAATACAATATTACAACCTACGGTAATTATTAAAGCGTTACATTAGTTAACAGCCTAATACATAGACACAACTCGAGCCCAGTTCACTGACCACATCCAATTCGGCCCTTATTTAAAATATCAATTACAGATTATACAAACTTTTCAGAGTTGTATCTATACCCTATAGGTCTATGGCTTAGCCACACTTTTTAGCAAAACCAATTATTTTTTTACTTTCAGTTAACTTACTTTTTTTTTCAAAAAATCAATATTAGAACCAAAGTAGTTGTCAATAAATACTAAAATCATATATGTACAATTAAATACTTAGTTAGCCGAGCCAAAATTATCATAGCACCAAAATACATGTTTAACAGTGGTACAGACAGAAAAGTTTCATAATACAACTTAGTACCTTATGTAAATACATATGACATGCAGTCCATTTCTAATTAAAAACTAATTTTATCATTTAAAATAAGTTAATCTTATTACACTCGCCTGTGGTGCCTATTTCAACAATATATTAAAAAGTAAATGGTAATTTTATATTTTTCTCGAAAAGTCTCTGACTAGAGATACAACCTAACCTATAATTGAAAGAATATCTTACAAACGACTACCTAAAAGAAACATAGCACTCTTTTTAAATAAAATATTGAAAGAAAAACATTTCTATACATTTTTGAGCTTTGCCAAAATATATTAAAAGTTTTAAAGTGTGAAATTATATTTCACAAAATATGTCGCCATATCCATTTATAGGTGGCACAAAAAAGTTTTAAGTTACAAAAGGCATGTTCATCATTTAGTAAAAAATATAATATCATTGCATATTAATTTTAGCCGCCATATTTATGTCACTTTTAGAAGTGACATTGTTAAGGCATATGCCTGCTTTTCTCTTCTATGAAAAATAACTTCGATTTATTACAAATATGAGTGAAACCAATTTAAAACGCTTAAAATATGAAGCTCATATATCGAAATTACTTCAATGTAAATTAATTAATTAAAAATGGGAATTATTTTTGAATATATTCTTAGCGTTCATTCTTATTCTTTAAAACAAATAATTGGATACATTATCAATACTCTGGGTGTAATGGACCATTTTAACAAAAATATTTTTTTCCGACAATATGAATTTACAACGACAATTTTGAAAGTATTATTTTCGTGCATTCCAAGGGAAATCATATACAATTCTATAGCAGCTACATTTCTTGTTAATGCAGAGTAAACAGATTTTGTAGTGTACAATAAGGCGCACCATTAATTTATACAGCGTTGTTAAATATATACATATATATGTATCTATGTCATTTAGCGCCCAGAAAGATTGGCACATATTTAAGAAAAAATCAAAGTTAACAAAACTTAGGTTAAAATTAAAATACTACTTGTGTCACTAAATGACAAAATTCATATTTTGAAAGTACTAATCCTAAATAATAGAAGAAAAACCTCAAGTGGTAGGTTACATTTAAAAAAAATTCCTTGTCAGAATTTTATTAGTACGTCGTGTAAAGTAGATTACACTTTCAAGACACTTTGAATTAACCTAATAGATAACAATATAATATAATAAATTTAATTAAAATTACAGATAATAAAATTGTTGTAACTTACAATCGCACAACGTAAAAACAAGTGTCATTGGAACACATGTAAAAATTGAGAAAAAGTTTGCTCACTGGCAAATAACAAGTTATTAATTGAAATGCACAATTACTGGCAAATGCTATGAATTATTCAGCATACCGAAAACGTTGCCTCGATTACAGTACTTACGTTATTTTTAAAATAATTTATAGACATTGTGATGAAAATATGGGCATAACTGCGCTACGAGAAATATCACATTTATTGTAAACGGTGTACAATTCAACATATTTCAGTATTGTCTTCTAAACTTAGCTTTAAAAACTATCGGGCATCATCATTAGCTAGCTAATAGCCGTTGTAACGAGAACGATAATTTAACAGTGCTGCCAACTTAACTACTCTTTAGTTACAAAAAATGTAATACAGTTTTGAGTCAAATAAAACAATAGCAACTTTATTTTCCCAAATTATTCTATATTCTACAACTTGTGTTTTTGTCAAAACATTTGATAACATTTTTGGTAATTGTAATTTGCTAAAACTATACCCAGGCACATGTGTTCTATCTACTTTAAGACATGTATTTTATATTACATTTAAATAATAAGAAGTTTTCGTTTAATTACTAGTACAGATTTATAAATTATAGCTATTTTTAGCTCGTTTCGAAATACCTAGTTACAATCCATGAATATCAGTTGGCAACACTGTAAGTTTTTTACGACAAGTATACGTATGGACTTTTCCCGCCAACTTATATCAATGACGTTGTGTTTTTATTTTATTTTCATAATCTTATATTATTATCAGTTACATTATTCAATTGTGGTGGCGCATTTTACAACATAGTTAAATTAAGGCATATAAGTGAAGTGATATGAAATAAATGGGTGTATCGTAACTTTTTAAGTTGACTGAAAAAGTCCATAGAAGTTTTTGGTAGAATAGCCACCATTTTATCAAGACGTAACGTGATAAGCTGACTAGTTACATTTCAAGAGATTGGATATTATTGTATTTTACTTGACAGTGGCATAATAGTTATAACTAATTGCCATAAAAGAAAAGAAAGAAAGTATACGTATGTGTACATAAATAATAGTCCCAATAATCGAGAGATTATATTTAAATTATTGCTCCAATGTTCTGCTTCGAATTAAAAAATGTGCTTATATCAAGTTCTCTTATTTTAGCCGAACCTTATACTTTATTTACAATGAGGTAGAACGCGGGATTAAATCCTTATTTAATTTGTCAGCAGAAACATTGCTTTTCGAAAAACTTGAGAAACTAACTAGTCACCTGGTCGATAGGTCGAGTAGAAATCAAGAGGAAAGAAAAACTGATAGTTAGTGCAATCATCCGTTATGTAGAAAATGCTAAAATAAAGGGAATTCTTTGACACTTTAAAAATAGTCTTATTTTTCTTTTATTAACATAAATTGACCATAATCAAGTAATTACCAAGTCATCTTACGTATCATACATCATACTTGTACGTTAAGTTACGGATTCAATTTGAAATCGCCAGCAATACGGTTGCATATCGAGTGTAACAAAAAGATCGATCATCGAATCAATAAGAAGTGTATCGAATACATCAATCGTAAGTGGAAAGTCATCGAAATAATAACTTAATTCAAAATGTAAGCTGGCATATTTCTATTCGATAATCTCCTGCAATTTAACTACTATATAAGTTTTTGCTTGGTTTAAAAAAATAGTAATTTTTGAAAACATTGTAATGTAATCTTTAAAAAACTTGGCAGGTTAGTATACGTCGTTCTATTATCTATGAAGACACTTCTGTTTAACAATTTGCCACATTATTCGGCAAGGCAGTATTTTTTTTTTGGAAGTTAAAAAAAATTACATTTTATATTTCTAAACTTTCCCGTGCCGTATGTGTGATTCTGTTATTTATTATGCAAGCTATGTTTTGTATGAGTATGGTAATCGTTATTTTATTTGGTATGGGTTTAGGTTTTATACAGAGTTATTTATGAAAGAGTAATTATAAAAAATTGCAACGATTTTTTTATAAAGCTCAGATCAAGAATGTTAAACTGATATGTTTGTTATTTTACATATGAAATGTATCAATTTTAATTGGTAATTGTATCGGTGGTAATATATAAAAAAGGAAATATGTACTTAAAACTGCTTATGAATTGTGTACATAAAAAAAAACTTAAAAATAACCCTGTATAAATTATGCTTACTGTACAGGTTTTACAGACTATTTCACTATATTAGACTTGAGTATTCTGTTAGTTATTGTGGAAAGCACAGATTGAGGTTATATAAAAGGCAACGGATGTGCCTTCAGAATGGCACACATCGAAGAGACTACAAGAACTTGTTTATAAGGCGGAGTACACACTGAGTGAAGTTCGACGCGAACGCTTGTTGCGTAATTTCTTTGTGATGTACAGGAAAGTAAACGCGAATCGCGTCGCAACCAAGTCGGTGTTATACTCCTAAAGTAAAAAAATAAGTGACTCTAAAAACTGTACTTGATATGATTATGTACAATTGTTTTATCTGTATCCAGCTACTGCATGTTGTTTTATAATCTACAATTACTGAATCGTTAATGCAACTTATTGACACGGAACTAGATTCCTCGACTTCTGCCGAATCTATACAAGTATGTAAATCGTAATAGTTGCCATAGACAGCGGTTTTTTATAAATAATAACAAACATCCCGAAGATTTGGAAACTTTAAAATTTAAGCTTATCTATGTACACGTGTGCTTTTTGTAACGAAACAATGTGTTTTTTTTATCTGTTTTCGTTTCGGCACCTCAATGTTTTGTACTGTGGAGATGTATTGTCACTGAGCGTTCGTCGCAACTCACTCGGGCCAGCCTCGTGATGACTCCCGTTGGTCAACATGGCGGCGTTTTAATTTCCTCTTGCTTCGGCAACGACGCGTTTGGCTCGGCTTTGTCCACCTCTGTCTCACCCGCAGCGCGCTCACGCCTATCTAATTCCCTCTCCCGTTCTTCTATTCTAGCTTCACGGCGGGCTAGCTCTGCTTCTCTTTCGTCTAACCTCCGCACACGTTCCGCCAGCCTCGCCTCAGCATCTAAGAGCTTCGCTCTTATCTCTGAATCCGAGTGGGGGGGTGGAGACGTCGATGACGTTACGTCGTCGACTGGTGGGGTTAGAGGTTTCAGCGAAACGTTGGGTTGGAAGTCCCTCTCAAATCTAGAGCAGTCCGCAATTCGTACGACTCTCTCAGGGTGCTGCAGGATCGGCTCACTTTTACCCCACGGCCTGAATGCGGGTATGGGCCGGTAGTGTAGGTGCGCATAGGGGTCCAGGTACAGTGCGTAGCCGTAGTCCTCACTGCGCGCCTTCTTCGGGGGCGACTCCGGTGGCTCCGGCTTGCAAACGACAGTTTCCACCACCTGGAAATGAAAGAGTTACATTTAAGTAAAACATACATATTAAAATAAAGCATGGAGATAACTCATGCTCATATGGGAGTTGATAATGTTTCCATGTCTTGAAAAATTATTGGAATTTATTAAAGCGCAGAACGCTTATAATAAACTCTTACCCAAAATTTTAATTAATATATTGACGGCCTCTTGACTTTGAGAGTAGAACTCTTCAAGTTCAGGTTCAAGTTTAGGACTAAACTGAGATTTGTTTTAACATCACCATTAGCAGCCATCCATTAATTACATCACACGAATTCATCATCATCATCATCAACATCATTATTGAACCCACATTTGTGCGATCCTTGACACCTTTGGAGTGACGTCACATATTTTCCATTAAAAATTATTTGATTATAATATTTTTTTAAAGCAAATGCAAAAAAAATGTTTTGTTCTATACCTCAGAAATTGGTCCTTCAAGCCGGATAAATATATAAGTGATTAATATGTTTAACAGCACACCCAAAGTTATCTATATATTTAATTAAATATTGTTAAAATTGGTGATATTTTAGTTTTTAAGAGTTGAAAATTTAGGGTTTTAGCACTTTCATGTCGCTTATGACTCGCCCCCCCCTACTCTCAATGTGTGACGTAATTTATGGATGGCCCCTTATGAGGTCTGCTCTAAGACTACATAGTTCGATGTTCATCTACACATATCCTGTTTTCCCTTGCTAATGACATCTGCAACGTCATCCGTTGACTTCGATATTTTTCTCGTTTATTTTATGCATAATTTCCTAATTGTATCTATTTACTCTTATAAATACACATCACGTTGTCCTACCACGTGTGGTTGTCTTGAGGAAATAATTGTATTATTAGATATAGAAGCAGAGTTCTATTTGAATGTTGTTTACTTTATCCCAGTTATATGGGAGGAGAACGACAATGACATAATAATAATAATAAAACATTTATTGCCATAAACTATAGAGAGTAAACATTCGGTTAAGAACAACAAACAAACAGCAAGTAAAATGCTTTTAAAAGATGTACTGTTAGTAGCTACGAAATGGTGGTTGATTCTTGATAAGAGACTGACATTTGACAAGTTAAAGTCTCTTATGGGATTTATCCCGCCAAGTTACATCAATGACGTTGTATTTTTATTTCATTTCCATAATGTTATATTATTATCAGTTACATTGTTTAATTGCGGTGGTGTATTATACAATATAGTTTGATATGATTGTGATGTGTGATACAATATAGTTTGATTTGATAGGCGTATGAGTGAAGTCAGCTTCTCACGATACAACTTGATAAAATAGTGATCGTTCTACCAAAACTTGCACGGACTTTTGCAGTCATGATAAAAAAAAGACACGACACACGCATTTATTTCATTTCATTTCAATTCTACGCCTTAATCAAACTATATTAACTAATACGCCACTATTTAAATATTTAAATTTAATTAAATAATAGAACTGATAATAAAATTAGATTTATAACAATGAAATAAAAACACAACGACACTTATGTAACATGGCGGGAAAAGTCTAGTCATAAAATGAAATAAATAAGATTTACACACTTGTTAATTTTTCTTTTCAATTGTTACGTGTACGATTTTTACATATTTTTATGTGACAAATGACAAAAACAATACTCTATTCTATTTTAAATGGCAATCTATTTTTAATATACACATAACCTAACCTAACTACAATACATCGCTTTCTGCAATATCACGCGTGTTACGTAAATCCGGTAGGCCGGGGTTGGAGGCAGACGGTCGGGTGAGCGTCATGTACCTCCCCCTGTGGAGGAGGAGGAGTGAAAAGTTGGATGTAGGTCGCGGCCGGGCCGCAGACGACCCCCAGACGCCGACCTCGCAGCCCATACCTTGCTAACGGCATTCACGGGTCAATGTGGATGGAACACAAAAATATTCATTTTACAAATATCAAATTAGGGGAGACATAAATCGGGATTTTTTATAAAAAAAAGTTTGTCATCGAAGGCCTTTGCTTTTTATTTTTTTTTATGGGATAGTAAGGCAAGCGAACAAGTTTGTCACCGAGACTTTTCCCGCCAACTTACATCAGTGACGTGACGACGACGACGATCTTATATTATTATCAGTTATATTGTTTAATTATGGTAGCGTATTGTAGAATATAGTTCGATTGAGGTGTAGAGTATAGTGAAGTGATTTGAAATAAATGCGTGTATCGTGTTGACTGAAAAAGTCCATAGAAGGTTTTGGTAACACCCACCATTTATTATCAAAACGTAACGTGATAACTTGACTAGTTACATTTCAAGAGATTTCATGTATTCTACTTTATTTACTTTATATCGTATTTTACTTGACACTGGCATAATAGTTATAACTAATTGCCTTCAAAGAATAAAAAAGAAAAGTTTTTCACCTGAGGGAAAGTAATCAATTGTAACCATAGACATCCGCTGTGTCATAGGCATAAGTGAAAAAAAAAAAAGTATACAATAGCCTAGTGGGAAAAAAAATAAACAACGAAGGATTGGTACACGCATCTGTGGATATAAACATGTAAAAATTATATATAAATCACAGTTCTCGATCGATATATGAAATGCCTTTCAAGAGTACAACAAACGGAATGCAGTAAGACTAAGCGTTGTCTCCCGAGCGACGCGTAGCTCATAATGGCAGAGCAGAAGCTAACAGGGGCTTCACCTTTCTGAATGCGTCTAAATTCGTCCGAGATGGGTAGACCTTCACTACCTCCCCGTGCGCAGACAGGGTGCTAACTGATACACACGTACGGTAAAGATAAAAAAATCAAAAGAAAGATTTGAAAAATAGTATGTGTCTAACTAACAAGTATATCCTCGGCATCGAAGTTATCAGAGTTCGTACATGGATTTACGATAGTCAAATGTCATATTTTTTTAAATTTAGAATTATATAATGTTCATGTGAAAAAAGTTTCATTCTGACACTATGCAGGTTTATTCAATATATAATACAATAGTAAATTAATTACGTTAGCATTTTTTGTATTTTTAAGTAAAAACAACTATGTTTTTCATAAAATTCAAACATTCATTCAGTTATAAGTGTATGTATGTTCGTATAAAAATAACGCCTGGCAACACAGGAGGAGACATGTCAATGGGCTTGTAGGGGTCAAATGAGAGTGGATGCGGAGTGCGGGGGCGTAGTGACACACTGCGCCCTACTTGTAACTAATTTCGCGGCAGTTTTTGTTCAAGAGATGCGCCAGCATTTTACCATCTTTCGTAATGAGGACTACAAATTGAAGTCAGGAACACTTCATATAGATACCACCTAAAAATTCATGTTGTTAATTATACGATAACTTTTAAAATGTTTTGTTTATTATTATTAGTTCAGTAACACAATAATAGGTGTCACTTATAATTTACTTGTGATGCAAAGTAATGTACTAAATATTAACATAAACTAATTTTTTGATTTAATAAAACGGGTTCAGGAAGAGAGGAAATCGCGTATACAAGTCATGTTTTGATATTACTAGAATTTTTGTTAACCATTCCGATTAATTTATCCTCCGGAACTCGGCCGCTCACCGTACGAAGCGCGGTAGGTAAGCTACCACTCAGACGCCGATTTTTGCGGGAGTGTGGTACTTCCCCAGGGGAGCAGGCCCTACCCCCCAGGATGCTACAGATAAATATTATGCCATTCTTGACAAAGTATTCGTCTGCAGCGTGGCTCTACCACTATTAAATAAATATTTGATAATCGATTCAAAAAAGATACCTTTGCTAATAAAAAAAATGTGGAATTTACATATAATAGTAATATCAAACGTTTAGAACTGTAAAATCATGTTAAAATATCCTAGATTTAAGAATAATTTAGATATTAAAGAAATCTAACAATTCGTTAATCATTAACAACAAAACAACAACTCATGTTTTAATTTGAATCCCACGTGTCATTTATTCTTTATAATAATTCTTTATTTGCATAATGTGAGATATAATAAGATGAAAAAAAGACGTATAAAAGCTCCATCACATTACCACTTATGGCGTACAATTTTCATTAATTATTAGATACATAAAGATTTAAATACATAACTAAACTATTATCTTATCATTCAAATAATAATTGATATCTATTACATCCATTCGATCGATATTAAAGCCTTAATATTATAGGTAAGTCCTTAATATTATAAATATTCCAACTAATGTGATATTTGTGACAGAAAAATATAGTCCATTGTACAAGATATTGAATAATTGTAATTGTAAATCCTCCGGCGTTTCAGATATCTGTGGAAGGCGGTGATCGCTTACCTTCAGGTGACACTCATGCACGTTTGCCTACTGTGCTATAAATAAAAAATATTAACTCCATGTCTGGTGATGTGAGATATGGATAATTATATCAATGAAAAATCGATAATCCACAATTTTCAGTTGATTGAGCCTTAGAGATAAAGCGCACGGTTATGCGAAACCGATACGGCGTGTTGTCAAGGTATTTTGAGACATCGATAAAATTTTATCATTATTTGTCTGGTGGAAGTTTGGTTGTAATCAGTAAATATTAGTAATATATAAAGATATAAAGTATATATAGTAATATATAAATTAAAAAAAAATTTGCCACACACCACCACAAAAAGTGTTTTTCAGTAAAAGATTGCCTACAGTGCGATAGTACTACAAAAAAGTGTTTTCCTGTCAAAGAAAACAAATAATAATCATACTAGCATAGTTCTAAGTTGTTTTTTTTATTAAAAAATAGAGATCCTAGAGGTATGAAGTAAACGATTAATAAATATATGAACATCTATCTCATCCTAGCAAATAAGGCTATAACGACTTTTGTACAATCCTAAAAGTGTCAAATATAATATAATAATAAAATATCGAGACGGCTTGTTTTGAAAATTCCAATGTATTAAATATGTCTATTTGTTCAAAAATACTGCTTAAGGTTACTGAGTTGTGTTGTTATCTTAAGTTCTTCGTTCCATTTGTTTGTAGAAGGCGAAGAAATATAGTTTAAACATATGTACGAGTATTTTAGTATTAACATTTTACAGAAGATGTTGAATAGAAAACCTTTCAGACGGGGAAAGCACCCACAAAAGTCTTCTTTACATAAATCTCCCTCAATTATTCATAAGTACACGATGAATGTGAATTGGTTAGCGATAAATTTAACTAGAGCAACCGTGACGAAGCATAGACAAAACATTTCGAGCATCCATTAAAACGAAACCCAGCTGTACGGTAAACAGAAGTGCAGGGTTACCATCACACTAATTTTAAATTTTAATAATTTTTAAATATTTTAATTAAAAAAAAAATATTTTTAAATATTTAATTACAAGTTTGATATGATAATTACAAGATCTTGGTATTATTTGTGATCAAAAACCATAAATGTAAAACTTAAGATTAATTTTATAATATTTTTAATTCTCGTGTGGCACGACACGATTATTGTTTTTTTAACATTTTAAAGTTCGGGGCCAATATTTTTATAAGTTATGCAAAATGAGTATCATATGAGTATTGTTTATACTTTTTTTTTCATTTTTATGTGTAACTAATATGTTATCTGTGCACTATCAGTGACAAGTCTACTTTATATTCTTTTCTATAGATTGTAAGTCATCGTGGATTTGCAAATAAAGTTTTCTTTCTTTCAACTTCAAATCCTACTGAAGGACACAGTATTATAAATGTTTTTGACTGATAAGCCGATAAAACAATTGAAAGAATTTCAACGTTGACTACGGAGAAATACAGATAAAAAAATTATATTAAATTATAAATAAGCACTATTATAGTTTTGCTGTTATAAATCATATGAAATAAATTCCAATGCCATTCGTTAAAAAAACAATACATATAGTGTAAATAAAGTTATCGCGAGTTGCCCTTGTTTAAGCATTTTATGAATATCAAAGAGTACAGATAGGCGATTAATAGCTTATCTATTCATTGTATTTTATTATTCTTATAAATAAAACGAGTAACGCTCTCCATAGGACAATACTAATACATCACGTATAACGTGTTTTAACACTTTCGGACCATTGTATCACATTACATGAATTTTTATTGCCTCAGATATGAGCTTGCGAATTGGTAATTTATCATTTTTTATTTTCTAGCAACATTTCTTTCATGACAATAGGTGCGCTCGGCTAACACTCAAAAGCATTGTAGCACTTCTGAACGCTGCGATCGTTTGCCGTAATGAAATAAAACTATTATTATCAACGTTATACGAAATTCATCCAAAATGTTAACTATGATGAAAACATCCATTTTAGCCAGCGTCAGTCTCATTTCTGCTGTCGTGACGGTTATTGTGTCACCATGTTTATCGTCGTCATCGTCGTACTTCCCACTTCACACGATAATCCTTTCAATGACATTGTAAAGCCTCTAGGACCAATAACACCATTACACACAAATAATGTGATATACTTGTTTATTTGTCTTCCTATCACATAAAAAATCACCGTTCTAAATTCATAGTTAAACTTCTTACTTAAAAACTATATTTATTTATAATATATAAGCTCTTTATGGCATTAAAAAGCAAAACAAACAGAACAATGGTTTGAATGAAGAATTTAATCCTATTTTTATTTATTTATTACAATGACCGCCACCCTACGTTTATAACTCAATCGTTGAGAACATCATGATAGCAATCCGTGACGTGCGATCGCGTAATCGTCAAGTGCGCCGGGAGTCAGAACGTCCAAGATACTAGTGGACTGTACCGATCATTGATAAGTAGTAAACCTTGAAACTGTAATTTATTGTACGATAATCTACAGTGACATTATGATTTTATACAACGATGTCATTCTACATTTGCATATTTTTATTTTAAATATCGCTATGAACGTTATTAGAATTCTCCTTACCCACTCCAACTAAGCTAATGGTAGTTGTGTTAGGAACAGTGGTTTACATTATCAGTCCAGTTATAAGTAGATGCGAACCTACGATTTTAGATTTTTAACACAATGCCTAAACCTAGGTTATTATAGCTTCAAATTTTATTTTATTTAAGTTTTAATTTTTTTATGGGATAAGCAGGCAAACGAGCAAGCGTGTCACCAGATGGAAAGCAATCAACGCCGCCAATTACAATTACAATTTTTAAATGGCAACCCTGTTGTTTCTGTCAATGAACGCTGCGCGTGTTTTGACAGCGCAGAAGAAATGGCGCGGATTCCTCAAACGTTTAATCATCAGTTATTTAATTAATAGTTGTGTGTTGATTTAGTTCGTTCATTACTGGATTACGCCGCTAGACTTGTTTACAACATTGCCGCGTTCTTGAATGGAAATACTATTGTTTATTTGATCGTGTTTTACAAAGAACAGTCCTGCATTACGTAGATATTCGAACAGTTTTAACGTCTTGTTTTGTGGAAGCGTCAGGAAAAGTGGGTCACCTGATAGTAAGTAAAGAAATAACGTGAATGAGGGAAATAATTCAATAATTTAAAAACGGCTTCATGGTGTCCGTTGGAAACAGGTCTGGACATCTCGGAGACGCCAAAGTTTACAATAACACACGTAAAGATTAACGTCTCCCAGACGTCATTGCCTATACGTGTTTTTTATGGCAAAAGAAGGTAAACGAGCAAGCGTGTCACTCGATGGCAAGGCAATCAACGCAAATGCAATAGGCATTGCAGAAGCTTTGCGTTTTAAAAAAATTTAGGCATGGCATATTTGAAAGTTGAAGTTTCGTATCTGTTTGGAAACGCCGCTAGAAGTAGCTGATTCCACAGGGTAGTGGTGCGGGGAATGAAACTTTGAGAAAAATGCACCGTACTGGATCGACACACAAAGACAAAAAAAGTGTTTAATTTTGATGTGGACAGTTAGAACTTTTACTTAGCGACAAGCAAACAGAAACAGAAAAATAATAATGTGTGTTTTTATACTGGAAGAATTAGATTTACGGGGAACGTCAGCAACTCTTCACCTCCCAACCACTATACACAACACCACACACACACACCACCACTTTTTCACCTTGCACACGACACGTGTTTCGCCTCAAAACGAGGCATCATCAAGTATTCTCTACGGACTCTACGGACGACAACCGTTAAGTTGTAAAAGTTCTAGCTGTCCACGTAATGTATTTCCGCAAAGTAACGCCTGACTCCATTAATCATCGTGGCATTTGATTTAAAGGCATTTGCAAAAATTGTGCGCAGATACATGTCACGTGTTGAAACTTGTAAATCCATTTAGGTAGCCGCCACAGATAAAGAAATATAAAGGTTGTCTTATCATATCGCCTGATATCACTTTTCACCTTCACATGTCACCCATTCAAACAATTCGAACACGTGTTATTTAAAATAACTGATGAATTGTTATGTTTTGAATGGGTCTACCACCACATGAGACAGAATTATCATTACAATCTTAACTGATCGTGGTGTCTATTGTGAAGCAATAAGCGATCACTTACTTGTGTAATATAGCACGAATATGTATTTTTTTTTTATATATTCACGCCTATCCCCCGCAGGGGTTGGCAGAGACCACAGAGCTCCATCCGCTGCCATTCATCGCAGCGAAACGGCTCGTCATTGGTCGCTTTTCGCCCTCGTGAGAATCAGGACGTGACGGGTGGCGAACCACGTCGCCGTCATTTTCGAAATATTAGGTATATTAAATTCTTCTTTAGTGAATCCCACGAGCCGCAAGGGAGGATGGAGGTCAGCCCCAGCAGAGCCCTGCATGCTGAGGTAAGGCACCATAGTCCCCGGGGGAGCCCGACCCCGGGACGATCGGCACGTTTACGACTAGGCTCGCCCCTAGCCACGCATCCATTGGCACGGCAGACCGTGGATTGGCGGAGAGGAAGGGAAAGGATAGAGAAGAAAGGAAGGGGCAGGAAAGGAAATGCGGATTGGGGGGGTTACCAGACTCGGAATAAACATTTAAAAATCCATATAAATATTTATTCCGATGCGGGAATCGAACCCGCGACCATTGACTCCGCGGGCGGAGAGCCCCGCCACTGAGCCAATCGGTGTATATTTATGTTGATTTCTATTGTTGAAGATTTAAAAAAAACACAGCAGTGTTTCGATATTACTAAAATTCTCGTGAAACCATTCAAAGAAGCTAATAAGGGCTCTAGGAAAGTATGATTAACATTAATAGTCCAATAGAATAGAATCTAGAAGTTTTTTTTAATACTTTATTGTAGACATAAAACAGGACATACAAGAATTAAAAGGAAAGAAGATGTACAAAGGCGAGCTTAACTCAAAATTGAGTTTTCTTCCAGCAAACCGAGGAGTTTTATTTACTTTTTTTAATTTCTTTATTTTACTTTTAGTATATTAAACATATAAATATTATGGATGGATTGTTCATTCATCATTGTCTTTTATCTAACGCCGTCGATAAATTCCCCCATACTTCGAGAACAAAGAACTTGTAGAGAAAGAAGTGTGTATTGAATCCTGCGGGAGATAAATTGTCCATACAAACGTAATACCTAAATCATTTGCGGTTCGAGCATATTTTCTCTATAATAAGCTGTAATACAGATTAAAACAGTATTTATCTAGATTATGTAAATTATACGACTTAAAGGCAATCGGTGTGAGGGGCTGAAGGGAAAAAGTTAAACGAAGATCCGACTGGAAACATTTACTGGACCAGGCTAAGGACCACCCGCGGTAATGCCTTGGTGATGATGATATAAATTGCACATATGATTGCAAAATACCTGGAATGAAGTTCAAGCAAATTACATTTCACATATTTTTAAGTTATATACGACATGAATTCTACTCGTTTTGCATTAAAAACAAAAATATTTATAATGTTCTTATTGCAAGAACATAGTTTATATTGTCCAGTTACAGATTATCAAAAAATGTTTGCATAAATAACTTTTCATTTTTCAATTCTGGCAAGGAACATTGTGTACATAACAATTAATTAAATAAAAAAAAATATCACAAATTTAAATGGCACGGAGTTGAAGCGAGACACAATACATGCTTCGGTTGCGTGTTAAACAGAGATGGCATTATTCCGGCGGATTTTTATACTAGCCTCGTGTTACAGTTGCAGCAGCTGTCGCCGACTCCATAGTGGCCAGTTATTTATTAAAAATGACAAGCTTATATGCGATATAGAATTCTGACTTTTCCCGCCCAGTTAAATCAGTGACGATAAGTTTTTATTTACATTTTATAATGTCACGTAATTATCGGTTAAATTGTTTAATTATTTTCTTTAATTCTGGTTAACGACGGATACGACATTGGAACCTTCAAAAAACAAGCCTTTACTTTTCATAAAGGCCGGCAACGAATTTGCACTGTCTATGGTACTGCGGATGTCTATGGGTGGCGTTAACAGCTTTCCATCAGGTGACACGCCTGCTCGTTTGCCTTCCTATCTCCTAAAAAAAAACACCTCATCATAATAATTCTTGGTGAAAATGTTATACTTTTGCAAGACAATACTGCATTCTACGGTTTACTGCGGCTTTAACTGTTTTTCATAATAAACTGCACGAGGAATTTGTTTCAATAATATTGACTTTACAATTTTCTCTCAGATTGTGGAGATTTATAAATACAAGATTGTTCTATGCACAGATGTGTAAGAATATTTTCTTTCACGGCTCATATATGTCCCACTGCTGAGCACGGGCATCTTCATTTCTGGAGGAACGGACGTTAACCCACCAAGTTTGTCCAATGCGGATTGGCGGGGTTACCAGACTCGGAATAAATATACATATATTTATTTCAGAAGAAACAAGAATAGATTAGCTGATAAGGATTGGGCTTACGGTCTTACGGTGTGACGTCGTGAGATCATATCCTCTATTTGACTATTGATGTAAACTATTTCCTAGCGCAAGCCATATTAGCATAGTTAGAAGGGTTAACAAGAATTCTAGTCGATTAATGGAGTCAGGCGTTACTTTGCCGAAATTCATTACAAAGTGGATAGTCAGAATTTTACTTACGCAAGATCCGCGACAAGCAAACAAAAATATATAACAAGAGAAAACGATGTGGTCGGGAAATCATAACTATCGATTTTTTACCAAACATATTTCATCGCAAAATAGTTTCAAAAAACCCAACCCAGTAAATAATGACACGGAATCCATCTTTTATACGTATTTTTATGTATTATATAAATGGCGACTAAACAACACGCCCACGCATCGCACCCCCAAGGAGTAGGTGGCAGACACCTCCCGAGCCCCCTGAACAAAACCAAGGTCACACGTTCGACTCGACAACCGCTTCACAGAAAAATCAACTCTAAACAATGATTAACATAGATACGAAATTACCTTGACAATTGTGTTACGTAATATATTTGTAAGTGTAGCCCTTAATAGATATAGTTTAAGGAACAAATTCGTTTGTACGCTTGGATGGGATCGCTGTAGTATTCTTAGTAGTATGTCTGTCGGGCAATCAATGAAATTTAGCCTCGCTGTATGAATAATGTAGGAGTTGCGCACGTTCTTGGGGTGTATTGTTTGGAAACAAGTTTCAGATGGGTTTCCGGTATGCGTCGTGTTGTCGCCATTGTAAGAAGACTCGGTCATGTTGCTTCTGCTATTTTTATCCCTTTTCGTAAGATATCGCTCATTAAATAGTGGTAGAGCAATGAATCAAAGAGCCGTGGCCAAACAGAATCGGCACCCTAAAAGAAGATCAGCGTTAATTGCTAATATTTAGATCAGGGATTTCCAAAGGGGTCCATATCCAACACTTGGGGATCGAAATTTCCCAGGGGTCTTTTAACAAACCTTAAAGTTTTAAATTGGTAAGTATTTTGTATCAAGTCGAGAAATGAATGCTTAGATGGTTTGGGCACATAGAGAGGATGTATGAAAGACGACTGGCAAAAGAAATTTACGTTGCGGATGTGGATGGACGGGTCGGTAGGGGAAGGCCATCGAAAACATGCCTTGACGAATTTGCCGAAGTTTTTAAGAAAGGCCAGGTGAAGAGTACCCTTAATCGGCGGGATTGCATGAGGAGAGTAATGAGTGTGGAGGAAGCAAAGAAATTATGCCAAGGTCGTAGCAGATGGAGATCTGTGGTCACTGCCTACCCTTACGGGGAACAGGCGTGACGATATATATGTATGTATTTTGTATCAATAGAAAAACAACTAGAGATAGGATTTTTAAAGTAATCTAGCTATCTGAGGTGTCAGTTCATTTAGGAAAAGGGGTCTCTTGCCCACAATAGTTTGGGAATCCCTGATTTAGATAGTCAACGCCGCCCATAGACAGTCATAGAGCCTTAGGCATTGTAAAAGCGTTGCCAGCCTTTAAGAAATGTGTAAACTTATTTTTTGACGGTTCCAATATCGTATCAATTCGAAAACACCACTGGTGGTAGCTGGTTCCACAGGGTAGTGGTGCGTGGAAAGATGTTTCGGGTAAAACGCACCGTACTGGATCGCCATTCATCCAAATGGAGGGGGACGAAAGCTTTATTGTGTTAGTGTTTCGCACGATATTGCATATGATGGCCTAATGCCTCTCCCATTCTCTTACTCCCTTTATCTTCCCTATTATTCACATCCTTATCGTAAGACACAATAAGTCTGAACTGCTGAACTAAGACAGGAGGGTAAACGAGCTAATGTGTCGCCTGATGGAAAGCAATCAACGCCGCCATGGACATTCGCGACACCATAGGTATTGTGGAAGCATTGCCGGTTTTTAAGGTGTGCGTGGGCTTGTTTTTTGAAATTTTGTATGTTGTTACTTTTATGAATTACAAGTTTTAGCAAAAAGTGTTCCGCAGGCGAAGGATATGGTCTTCGTCGAGCATTAAAGTTTCCAAGAACACCGGTGGCTAATGCCTTCATAGTCACGCCGTTGTAATAATTTACTGGAAACACTGCCTTAATATGCGGTTTCATTACGCGAGCGGACGACTATTTCACTATTTTATAATGATACTGTTGTAATGAGAGTTCGTTGAGAATAGAGATGAAGTGAAGACGAATCACGCAGAATATAAAAATACAGAATCATTGCATGATAAATCAATCAAAATTTTTTTTCACGGGATAGGAAGGTAAACGAGCAGGCGTGTTACCTGATGGAAAGCAATCAACGCCACCCATAGACATCCGCAGCGCCATCCACAATGCCAATTACACTATTAATTTTCTGTTTTTGTTTGCTCGTCGCGGATCTCAACTAAGTAAAAGTTCTAACTGTCCACGTCTTTTAATTATATAAATTTTTGAAGACCAAGAGTAGAGTTTCTATATAACAAGTTCCGAAAGCAAACTAGCGAGGTTAAATTATAATATTCATTCATTCCACTGGCCAGTTAAAACTAAGATTAAGTTCCCACGCTATTGGTTTTCGCGCACCAACGCACCGATGGAAGGTTGTCATCATTTTGTCGTGCGTATCGTCAGTCGATCCACTGATAACGTTCAGGGTTGCCGCTGAATCTTATTTTGTATAAATTCACACGAACCATTCTATCTACAATTGTTTTAAAAACAAATTATTCCAAAATAAAAACAGATAAAAAAATCTTTAAGAATGAACGGTTTTATAAACAGTTTAAAATAAAAAAAAAACGTAGGGCGCATAATATAAAAATACAACGACTGCAATTAATTTAGAAGTTTTTTCACCATATAAGATTGGACTCGTCAGAACCAACCAAATTAGATAACGTTTGAGGAGTTCCACTCTCCAACCCCTGACTCCATGACAATTTCAAGTTGAAATTATCATAATTTTGTATTGTCAAGGGAACTCAATGAGTGTGTATAGTTTCATAAGAATCGGTTTAGACGAAGCAGTTGATAAAGCAGTCGCAAGATTTATGAAACTAACAAATATACGGAGACAAGATAAACAAAACCGTTTAAAAAGATACCCCCTAGATATGTATTACAAGTTAATGAGTACTAAAATATTTATATCTTGTTAATTAATAAATAGTATTTTTTTAAAGAAGACTAGCAATGTTTTAGTATAATTATATCGCTTGTTAGACATTTCAACTAAGCTTATAATGTTTGTGCTAGAAAATGGATCACTTTAAAAGTGCAATAAAAGATAAAAACTTACGAGTTCAGATCGTAAGCCCAGGTCGTTTCTGCTTTTTTTTAACAGCCCATATATATCCCACTGCTGAGCACGGGCCTCTGCATTTCTGGAAGAACAACGGTTACCAGACTCGGAATCAATATTTGCAATTCATACATATATTTATTCCCATTCGGGGATCGAACCCGCGACCACACACACTCTTGGAATAGTTATATTTAATATAAATATTTTTTTTCTTCTTGCGTTCGCTCAGTGAATCTCACCCTTAAAATGATGCTCATGTTCTAAGTGTTGTACAGAGTAGTTATACAGTAAAGGGAAATTGTGCAGGCGTAGTTTGTCTTAATGGTTGTCTCTGTATGTGCAATTTACGCATTTATTTAGCCGTTTAACCATGTCATCAAATGCAATTATAACAACACTGAAATGGCGGCAGCGGCGTTTATGTGAAGGAATGTTAATAAAATAAATCCTACTAATATTATAAATGCAAAAGTTTGTGAGTATGGATGTATGTTTATTGTTACTCTTTCACGAAAAAACTACTGGACGGATTTGGATGAAACTTTACAGTAATATAGGTTATACATCGGAATAACATATAGGCTACAATTTGTAATGATTTTATGTAATTTTGGTCGTAATATAACGATACATGTCAATTAAGTCGGAAAAAATGTGGCCTCTGAGAGCTATCTTGGCGTACGCTGCCTAAACCATTGGAGTTACACAAAGATGATGTACTGTAGGATTGTTTGTCTTGAATAGTTCTAAATAAAAGTCCGCGACAGCATATATATACCTTTTATGTGGAAGCCACTATGACCAAAATTATGAACCATTAATTAAGTAAAAATATATATATATATATATATATGTATTTATTTAAAATGATCTGTCACGAAACTTAATGTAGCAGACCTAATTCTACGCAGGCAAAAGCTAATCTTAATATTAATATATTTATGTTTTGTAGTTTAATAGTGGTAGAGCCACGCTGCAGACGAATACTTTGTCAAGAATGGCATATTATTTTTTCTGTAGCATTAATGGGCCGACTCACCCGGGGAAGTACCATACTCCAGCAATAAACCGGCGTATGGTAATGCTAGCTTAGCTACTGCGCTTCGTCCGGTGAGCGGTTGAGTTCCGGAGGCCCATCTTCCCCCTTCCCATAGTCATAATTGCTAGTATTCTTGTCGGCACGGATCCTGAGCGCTGACCTTGACCGGGGGAAGTGTATTGGGTCTGTTTGATGGCATGTGATGATGGACATGGATTGTTATTTTAATTATATGACAAATTACTCAAGCATCGTTTGACCGGCGCTAGTCGTGATTCGTTTGTGTTTTTATAATAATATGATACGCAAAATAATACCCCAGTTTTATGTAGAGCGCTCAAGATAGTGCCGATAAGAATAGTAGTCGCCATTAAAATATTATACCTTCTACTATAAACCTCTCCATTAGATACAATGGGATCGATATCCAGTTGCCGCGACCTCTGATGACATTTAAAAAGTTAACCACTGTGAGAGTGTGGCATTTAGATGCTATTCGATACGGCTTGACAAGTCTTGATCGTTGAGGTCTAAATTGAAATAAAAGTTTATTAATGGAGTCAGGCGTTACTTTGCGGAAATCCATCACTATGTGGACAGTTAAAAGTCTTACTTAGCTAAGATCCGTGACAAGCAAAACAATAACAGAAAATTAATAATGTGTGTTTTTTGTGCTGGATGAAGTAGATTTATTTGGAACTTAAACCAAAAAGTTACCGAAAATCGGCCATCAACTCTCCACCCACCAACCACTACACACAACACCGAACACACATTACCACTTTTCCATCTTGTAAACGACACGTGTTTCGACCCAACACGAGGCATCTTCAGGTATAGTAGACTCTACGGAAGACAGCCGAAAAGTGACTTTTCGGTTGTCTTCTGTAGAGTCTAATTTATTAATTTAAAAATTATTAATTTTCTGTTATTGTTTTGCTTGTCGCGGATCTTAGCTAAGTAAAACTTAGACTGTGCACATGAAATAAAAGTAATATTATTATCATGTGAAAAAAAAAATGTTTCACACTCATACTACACTAAAATTCCCTGTATGATAAATACAATTATAAAGACATAAAATAACTTGGACAAACACTTATTATCTGAATAAATATATGCAGGCTACATAAGTATCCCTATACGGAAATCGAACCGGCAAGTCTTTGATCAACAGGCGAACATTTCATCAGTTTGACATTTAACAATATTTTAATATAGGCATAAAGTGAGATTTAAAGAGTACCACAAATTTATAATATTTTTTTCATTAGTAATAAACGGTCTTATTACTAATGGAAATTTATTCGAGACTGTTAAAAAACAATATAAATAAGATATAAGCAACATTCTTTTTTTTTATTGAATAGTTAGGCAAAGAATCCATAAAAATAAACAAGTAATTTAATCCTGGCCACATGAGAAAAAAAAATAATTAAAAAAAAATAAAGTGTCAAACGTGCGATAGAAATTGAATAATTGAGCAATACAAAAAAGATATAAGAGGTTGCCCTCATTCTTTTTTTATTGAATAGTTAGGCAAAGAATGCATAAAAATAAACAGGAAACCTAATACTGGCCACATAAGAAAAAATAATTAAAAAAAATAAAGTATCCATCGTGCGATAGAAATTGAATAATTGAGCAATACAAATAAGATATAAGAGGTTGCCCTCATTCTTTTTTTATTGAATAGTTAGGCAAAGAATGCATAAAAATAAACAGGAAACCTAATACTGGCCACATAAGAAAAAATAATTAAAAAAAATAAAGTATCCATCGTGCGATAGAAATTGAATAATTGAGCCGGGCGAGAGTTCTTGCCCGTGAAAACATCGGCATACTAAGAACGCGTCAAATTCTGCGTACGTGACACCCGTCGAACGCTTATACGCCACAAGATCCGCGCGCTCGAATTGGCAACGTTATTTTTTACGGCTTTGTTTACATCCGCAGGGGGTCTAGCAACTCTAGCCGGCAGAGATACCGTTGTTTCGGAATTTTTATTATCGGGCCACGTAAAGTGATACGACACTATCAAAGCATAGTAGCATTTAAAAGACGCTCATATGTCGAATTCCTCTATCTTTTTTTTTCACATATATCTCACTGCTAGACACGGGCCACCTCGATATTAACTCACCACGATTGTCTACGGCGGGATGACACTTAGGCTCAGAATAAAAAATAAAAAAATAATTGTACGCCATACATATATTTACCATTCAAAAGCGACACTTTCACCACCGAGTCCATAAGGTCCTATTATTTCTTTATCTTTGTCTGACTTAAAAGTTTATCTATGAAAACATTTTTTATAGCTCAGTAAAGTAAAGGATATCGGGTGGTACCTGACGTGTTTTTTCATGAAAAAGGAAGGCACCCGATATCCGTTACTTACCGAGCAGGCGGGTTACCTCATGGAAAATAATCAACGCTACCCATAGATATCCACAATACAAAAGTTTAAGAAATTTGTAGAAGCCCCCTTCATGTGAATGCATGAAGAAGGCAGCCGTGAGAGATGAATGGCGGCGTCTGGTTGAACAGGCCACAACTATAATTAATGACCACGACTGCTCTGCCAAGAGCAGGATGAAATAGAAGAAGGGGAAGAAGAAGGAGAGTAACGGTAAGTGATCACCGCCGCCAATACAACATTCGTAACGCCAGTTACGTCTTCTATTTTCAATAAATATACAATCCGAAGTATTGCATATTTATTGAAAATATTAGAATTAATATCATTATTTAATTATTTTAAGCCATAGACAAAACTAATTTTATATGTAGTTTGGCGCCAATATATCATAATCCGCCAACGGCAGATTATGTAACAATAATTTTGGTTTATATAAAATAATTATAATAATTGTAATTTGTGTAAACTAATTATATATTACTAGCTTTTGTCCGCGGCTTCGCTCGCGTGGCATTTGGTCGGCCACATTAAGTTTCGTGACAGATCATTTTAAATAAATATATTTTATTTACTTAATAGTAAAATTATATTACGACCAAAATTATATAAAATCATTACAAATTGCCATATGCAATCAATACAATAGCCTATATGTTATTACGATGTATAACCTATATTACTGTAAAGTTTCATCCAAATCCGTTCAATAGTTTTTTCGTGGAAGAGTAACAAACAAACATACATCCATACTCACAAACTTTCGCATTTATAATATTAGTAGGATTATGCAAAATTCTTATAAATATGTACTTTGAATATTGAGGTGCATTTTTAGAATTGCTGAAGAAAATCTCTTTTTAAATTCTTTGTTTGGTGTTTATTGTCTGTGTTCGCCTTATCGATTTCGAGTATAAAAACCAAAATGCAGTCGGGGCGAGAGCCATCGCCCGGGTAATGTTCCACACGATCCGGACGACGAAACGGCGTCATCCGGATCCGCCCACGACACCAACACTCATACGTACCCCAGGCACCAGCCGTGCACATAGAGTAGATAAGGTTTAAGGTTTCTACACCGGCCGCTTACACGAGGTTTACTAACATACCCGGTCGATTCACACCTTCCCCTTTCCCCTTCCCCTAGACCTTAGGACCTAGTGGACTACTAGGGATAGTTACTGGGTCAAATCCTCCCATACGCATTTAACGTAGCGTCATGACACAATTAAAATTAGCACACACATGCGTGTACGTCCGCACGGCGATAGGCCACTTGCAACCAATTGGTTCCCCAAAGCATCATTGTGCAATATTCGATAAAGCTGTAAAATAAAATCCATAAAAATAAGCTGAAAGTCCGTCTGCTTCACTAGCTCAGAGTCGCTCAAAGAGCTATGCTCGGAGTTTCTCTGGTAGATATGATTCGGAATGAATAAATCCGCCAGAGAACTAAAATCACCGACATAGCCTTTCGAATTAGCAAACTAAAGTGGCAATGGGCTGATCACGTTTGTCGGGGATCTGACAATCGTTGGAGCAACCGAGTGCTGGAGTGGGGACCGCGTCTCGGTAAACGTAGTGTGGGACGCCCTCCGGCTAAATGGTTCGACGATCTGGGCAGGGCGGCTGGCAGAAACTGGATGCGTGTAGCCGAAGATCGGGTTAGGTGGCGCTTCATGGGGGAGGCCTATGTCCAGCAGTGGACTGCCGCAGGCTGTTGATGATGATGATAAAGCTGTAAAATCCAACAGGCTACCAGCATTAACATCTTCGAATCATAGGTAGGCGAAAGCCATTCTTGTTCCAACTACCGCCGAAAGCACCGCAATATACGTATTATAATTTTAATCATTACTTCGATAGAGTGGGAGTGGTTTTTTATGAGATAGGAAGACCACAACGAAGAAAAACATTGTCGTTCTCAATAGGTTCTTCTAAGAACAGACATAAGTAAATCATTGCGTGACGAATTCTTAGGCAGAATTAATTATAACCAATTCTTTTTTAATGTTCTGCAGGCAGTCGGGCGAGGTTGACTGATATTTTTTTTTATTGAACATCTTTTTCTTCTCTTTGATGGCAATTAGTTAAAACTATTATACCAGTGTCAAGTAAAATTGAATAATGTCAAATCTCTTGAAATGTCTAGTCAGCTTGTCACGTTACGTCTTGATAAAATGGTGGCTATTCTATCGAAACCTACTATGGATTTTTTCAGTCAACTTAAAAAGTCACGATACATGCATTTATTTAATACCACTTCACTTATAAGTCTTAATCGAAATATATTGTATAATACGCCACCACTATTAAACAATATAACTGATATTAATATAAAATAATATAAGATTAAAAAATGAAATAAAAACACAACGTCACTGATGTAAGTTGGCGGGAAAAGTCATTGAACATCTTAATGTCAATTTTTGGCACCAGCATTCACAGATAAAATTGTCACAATTACAATTGGCACTAATTATAAAATGGTCGCACCGTTATAATTTGAAATTTGATGAAACGAAAAAGCTAAACTAAAAACAGACACATACATCCATAGGATTTATCATACGAGTGAATGAGATAGAATACATTATATATTATTTATTGTCTATGATCTTCTCTCTGTGCGATGCTTAGTTTTTTTAATTTTTCACCTCTACCGCACGTGAATTGGACACACGTTCTTTTTTATACTATATTTATATTGTCTACAGATATATTTCTTTATGGACCATAAATAGGAGTTACAAAAACTACATTATTCTAATTAATTCTTATAAAATATTAAAATGTATCCACAATTACAGACAGATGTTATGTTAATGATGTGTAACATATCGACGCAAAACAGCAAAAATGTACGTAGGTAGGTATACATTCTATATGTATGTGACCCAAAAAAACACAAAATTTCTGAAAAAATTGTATCCAATCACTCAAGAATAATCAGTTTCAACGGTGTACAAAATGTTCTATTGGACCTAGAGCTGTGAGACTCGACGCAGTATTTTTTGATTCGAATATGCGATAAATTCTTTTTTACATCTGTGTCATTTACAGCGTTTTCGCTTTTATGCGTCGATATAGTGATGGAAGACTGGACAAGAAATTATATGACAACTTAGATGCTAAATTTAATATTATGCGTGAATTATAAATACTACGATAGCGTAATAATAAAATGTGTAAATTATTATTACTTTTCATGTGTTTATTATTTATTTTTCATGTGTTGTAATGAGAGTTATTTTTCATGGGATTCTAATCAGTTGCGATACTCGATCTTGGCAGCGGGCATGGTGAGCCATCATTTGGCAACCATTGGCTCATTACCAAGTATGCGTGGCGGTCAGAAGTCGAAACGGAAGCGGGAAAACCTAAATATTTTTTTTCGTTTGACAGTTCCCATACAATGGTTTCCGAAAGCCATAAAATATGTGACATTAAAGGCTGGACGAAGCATTCTTGGAAAAGTTACGCATTGCTCGTCGGCTTAAGATTTTTTTTATGAAAAGTATATCTATATTTTTATAGTTAACTCGATATATCATTTAATGTCGATGAGTCAATTCATCGGTATTTCCGAACGGATACGTTTTACAAATCGATATCTCAGTTGGTATCCGATATATGTCCAGATATAACAAAACCGACAAAAATGAAGATGGATAGGGCATACCCTCCAGCGTTACGGCTTTCATATCCCCAGACAAACCCTCGAATGAAATCCGCAGAGGAAAAGAAAATGCGTGCGCCCACAACAAAGTTGACAGCGTACTGTGACGGCTGAAGTGCAGATGGGCTTATCTTGGAGCGAATTGAAGCGTATGGCCTCCGACAGATTGAGATAGAGAAGCGTCGTGTCTGCCCTATAACTCATTAGGAGGACTTAGGACTCAGAGAGAGAGAGAGTTAGAGTCAGTTGGTAAGGAATCCTTGCAGTTACGATCTGAGATTCTGAATTTGATTAGATTCCATTGGACTATTCATTGGATTATCATGTGTACCATAATGATAAATGGAGTCAGGCGTTACTTTGCGTACATCCATCACTATGTGGACAGTCAAAAGTTATACTTAGCTAAGATCCGCGACAATATTTGTCAACGAGTATTTGTCGCGGATCTTAGCTAAGTAACTTTTGACTGTTCATATGTGTACCATACTTTAATAGAACAAGCATTATTAGCTAACTTTGAAATGTTCACTCGTTTGCCTCTCTATCTCATAAAAGAAAAACTGGAAAACCACAAAGCGTAAATAAGTTTATATATATAGTAATAAACGCAATAAAAACTTTTTTTATCAAATACCAAAAAGAATAAGCATGTTGAAAAAGCTTAGTAATAAGAAAAACGAAAGACTTTTCGCGCCAACTTACGTCAATGACGTTGTTTTTGTTTTATTTTCACAATATTATATTATTATCAGTTATATTGTTTAATTGTGGTGGCGTATTATACAATATAGTTTGATTAAGGCGTATAAGTGAAGTGATATGAAATAAATGCGTGTATCGTGAGTTTTTAAGTTGACTGAAAAATTCCATAGAAGGATTTGGTAGAATAGCACCCATTTAATCAAGACGTAACGTGATAAGCTGACTAGTTACATTTCAAGAGATTGGATATTATTGTATTTTACTTGACACTGGCATAATACTTATAAGTAACGTATTATACAATATAGTTTAAGGCGTATAAGGAAGTGATATCAAATAAATGCGTATATCGTGACTTTTTAAGTTAGCTAAAAAGGTCCATAGAAGGTTTTGGTAGAATACACCCGTTTTAGCAAGACATAACGTAATAAACTGACTAAGTTATATTTCAAGAAATTGGATATTATTGTATTTTACTTGACACTCGCATAACAGTTGTAACTAATTGCCATCAAATAAAAAGAAAAACATAACACTTTTCCCGCCAACTTACGTAAGATGGCGGGAAAAGTCCTTCGTCACAATGAGTGAATAGATATACATAAGTGAATAGATATGAAATAAATAAGTGGATCGTGACTTTTTAAGTAAACTGAAAAGTTCCATAGAAGGTTTTGGTAGAATAGCATCCATTTTATCAAGACGTAATGTGACAAGCTGACTAGTTACAATTCAAGAGATCTGATATTATTGTACTTTACTTGATACTGGCATAATAGTTATAACTAAATGTCATTTATCAAAGAAGAAAAGAAAAACAAAATCTTCAAAGTGAATAATAATTTACGTTATGAATACGCTGTAGGAAAATAATTTAGAGAATAGTTCATAGAAATGGAATGGATCGTTTAGCATGGAGGTTATTTGGCTGCCGCCAGTGAAGTGGACGGTTCGTTAGTTGAGAATTTGAAATTCCTTCACGATGATACGATTTCGTCGAAAAGTTGACAACGGTCAAGACAAGATAATTGGAAAACTGTTTGTTTGGACAAAGAATTATAACACGAAATAATTTTAGGTCACATTAACATTACCGTGCTCAGAGTACATGCGCTGTAATTTTAGTTTACACTAGCTGACCCGGCAAACTTCGTACCGCCTCAGAATCAATAAATAAAAAAGCCGAACGATAATTGCAGAATGTTTCAACTGAAGTAAAAAATGTGGTCGAAACTTAACAGGAACAAAAATAAATTGTAATCAATTAAAAAACCAAAATTTAAAAAACAAAGAAATGAAAAAAAAACTTTACTTTTGAATTTAATTTGATTTCTGAACGACTTTTAAATGTAATTGATTTCTGAACGACGGGACGAACATCAAATATTTGACAGGTAGGAATAGTTCGTAAGGGAAAACGAAATTGTTGCTTTTACTATATTCAGCAATTGATTTATATTTATATATATATATATATATATATATATATATATATATATATATATATATATATATATATATATATATATATATATATATATATATATATATATATATATATATATATATATATATATATATATCACGACTGACATGATTTAAAAACAAGTAATAAAAAAAATTACATTAAAAATAAATTGCTAGACCTAACTATTTCGAAAATTAGGAAAAAAAGCAAAGTGATTGTTGATGTCTTCCAAACAATCAAAAAACTGAAATGGAACTGGAGCGGACACATCATGAGTACAAAAAAAGTGGATAGGAGACATCGTGGAATGGTATCCCAGGAATGGAAAAATACTTAAATTTAAGATCAACAAAATATATTCAATTAAATTTTACATATTTCGTAGTCATATAAACAGATCCACATTTTTTCTCAAGCTTAATAAAATGGCATAATTCATGTATGAGTAGTCGTAAAAAAATCCGACAAAATGGCAGCTATAAAATGTGTGGGGTTTGCTAGTTTTGTGAATATTTCTCACGTTATATAATCCAATGGCGTATATTTAAAGTGACAAGGTTAAAATGTAATATATATATATAATATATATATATATATATATATATATATATATATATATATATATATATATATATATATATATATATATATATATATATATATATGTTTTTTTTTCAGTTACATGAAGCGATGATCTGCGCGGGGCGATTTTCAGAAATTGCATGCTTGTAGCCCAGGATCACATTGACAGAGGCCTAATATTTCCAGCAGTGGACTCGTTGAAGGCTAAGAATATTATGATTTTTATTTTATATTAAGATCGACTGGCGTAACCTTTTAAGGGCTAAGTAATTAAACAACCATATTACCACTCGTATTTTAAAGGCCGGCAACGCCTATGGTGTTGAAGATGTCGATGGGCGTCATTAATTGCTCTCCATCAGGTGATACGCTCGCTCGTTTGCCTACCTATCTCATAAAAAACTAAGTAAGTAGTTGATTATTGAAATTTCAACGGTCGGTCCACTTAGTTGCAATAAGCACATAAAAACACGAGTATGTCATCTGAGTACGGAAAAATCTTGCCTTAAATATCTGGATTGTCGATAGCGTTGTGTCAAAAATCTTGTATTTTGCTATATATGTATTTTGCTATGACTAATGCTCCCTTCAGACAAACCTAAGTCTTATAGTCCAGTACTATAGTTTTTTTTTAAATAAAAACTAGCAATGTTTTGATATTACTAGAATTCTTGTTTCTCTCCTTCGAACTAAGCTAAGACAGCCCAATGGATGGATGGAAGCTGGATGGAGTTTCTTTTAGTAAACCGATTATTTTTTCAAATAGTTAAGCGCATTTACTTCCTTTATGAATAATCAATTTTCCTTGGATTCGTATTAATTAGTTAAAGTCAACAGAATCAGCAAACATGCACACGAATCAGTTCACACATTGCGGACTCATCTCATTTTCGAAATCTTCTTAACCTAAAAATGTGAAGAAATATTATGATATAACTAAAATCACACTATAAGATTCCCTCTCAATCTTGCGTCCCATTATTTATACATTTTCCACGTTTAAAATTTGGCAATGCCGCCAACATTCCGGAATAACGTGACGATGGCTGAATTCTCAAGATACTGTTGGAATCAAATTTATATAAAAAAAAAGTTTGTTTTGTTCTCATACTATTATGTAAAATGGATATATTATTATTATAATTCAAAAATGTTATCGCAATCAGATGAATTATTTAAGAATTTCTATGGGTCCAAAAAACACACCTTAATAGATACAAGTGCACTCCTGCTATCAAATGGGGTCGAAAGGCAAACGAGCAAGTGTATCGTCTGATGAAAAGCAATCAACGCCAGCTATAGACATCAGCAGCATATTACATACATACATACATATCGTCACGCCTGTCTCCCGTAGGAGTAGGCAGAGACCACAGATTTCCATCTACTACGATCTCGGCATACTTCCTTTGCTTCCTCCACACTCATTATTCTCCTCATGTAAGCCCGCCGGTTAAGGGTACTCTTGACCTGACCTTTCTTAAAAACTTCAGCAATTTGGTCAAGGTATGCTTTCCGAGCTCTTACCCTTCCGATCCTTCTATCCACATTCGCAACGTAAATTTCTTTTGCCAGTCGTCTTTCATCCTCTCTATATGCCCAAAACATCTAAGCATCCCTTTCTCAACTTTTGTCACAACACCTTCTTTTACTCCACATCGCTCTCTTATATCTTCATTTCTTATTCTATCATTCAATACGCATTGTAAATTCATTCAAAATTCATTCAAGATTTCCAAGTCGTTTCGTTTCGGAAATCGCTGCAGGTGGTAAGAAATATCGGGACAATAACACGCATCGTACGGTATGGAATTCAGCAGTATGAATCAACGATTCCACGGAGAACTCCACATGTTAATAGTTATCATCATTAATAATCTGTAAATTTTTTTTAAAAAAATTCCGCTTTCTCTTCGATGCGGCGACCTTACTCACACCAAATTATTTTCACATGACTGTACCCACCAGGAAAGACTGCCAATTATCTGTCGTAAACAAATACCAAGCGAGGCTCTTTTTCAAACGTGTCACAAAATACTTATGTGTAGCCCATTCTGTAATATCTCCGAATATCTGGCAATGCCGGCCCCAAAGGGAAATGACTAAGCAGCGGTAGGAAGGAAAAGAAAACAAAAGGAAAGTCTTCCATTAAATGGGTTGGTACAGTCGACATGACAAAATTTATAAACATACAATGTTATATAATCAACTTTTAACATGTTATATTATAGTCAATAATAATTTAAGTGGCATTCTAGTACGTGAGTTGTGCTCCACCTAAAACGGTTTCTTTATATTTATTCTTTTTGAAATTTGGCTAAGGCAGTGCTTCCCAATCTTTTTTCGTTCCCGTACCTGTCAATAAAACTTTTCACTTATGAGTACCCCTCCCCTGAGAACTCCATACCTAGAACTCCTAAATCTCTACTACTGTTTCTCTTATGATCTATCTATTGTCAATCTTAACTTCGAAATATATCTAGTTCTGTCCCGAGCGACGAGTGTACAATAAAAAAGTCAGCGCCGTCAAAGAATTATAAGGAATCCTTTGCGTACAGTAGCCTAGACTTAGCTTAGACAGACGGTATACAAAAGAATGAACTGTATTTTATTAACTCAACTTACTAGGGTGCTAGACTATGAGTAGTTTAGCACCTTAGTAAGTTATTAGTTAGAAGGTTCATTTTAAACTACATATTGCAGACATTATACATTATAATAATGTTTATATAACTTAACTGTTTTAACTTCTCAGTATTTCCGCCATTACCGATATAATTTTCACGCACCCCCAGGGGTACGCGTACCACAGGTTGGGAATCGCTGGTCTAAAGTTTAGTCTTCTTAAAAAAAACATATCAATGGCTACATTTCTCATGTCAACGTCATTACGCACGAATGCACCAATGGCCCATCCAAACAATTTGACGTAAGCCGCAGGTATTTCTCGTTGCGTCTAGCCCCGCCAGCCCGAACGTCTGCAATCAATGTCGAAACCACACGTGTTCGATGTATGCGTATGCAGACTGCATGCTCTATGCAAGTTCTATTACGCAACACATTCGCCCACATGACATGGTGATATTTTATAATTATTCTTTTTTATAAAGATTAACTTTTATGACATAGGAAGGCAAACGAGCAGGCGTGTCACCGACTGATGAAAAGTAATCGACGCCGCCCATAGACTTCCGCAGCGCCATAGGCAGTGCGGAAGCGTTGCCAACCTTTACGGAAAATGTCATTATGGGAATATGAATGGGAGGGGGAGGGAGAGGAGTGGAGGGAGGGGGGAGGGCGTTGGGCTTCCGGAACTCAAACGCTCACTGGACGAAGCGCAGTAGGTAAGCTTTCATCCCCACCATCTGGATGAGTGGCGATCTACTACGGTGCGTTTCTCTCGTAACTTCTTTCCGCGCACCACCAATTTGTGGAATCAGCTACCCTCGGCGGTCTTTCCGAACCGATACGACATTGGAACCTTCAAAATCCAAGCCTTTCATACCTCAAAAGGCCGGCAACGCTTCCGCGACTCCGGCGGTTTCGCGGTTGTCTATGGTCGGCATTGATTGCGTTCCATCAGGCGACACGCTTGCTCGTTTGCCCTCATATCCCATAAAAAAAAATACTCAGACGCCGGTTTTCTGTGGGCGTCCAATTTTAATTTAATTATAATTATTAAATTTATTTCAGAGATTGATGATTAACCGGAAGGGACTAGGTACATTTAGTCGAAGATCGGACTAGGTGACGGGCCTTATGTGAGGCCTATGTCCAGCAGTGGACTGCCGTGGACTAATATTGATTGATATTGTTTGAAACTTATTTCTGTGCTGAGCGATTCAGCGGACTTAAATCTAAACTGTTCGATACAGTTGCTTACGACTAACTCTATCTACAGACTCCTTATCGCTGCGCGATGCATCCGTTGTACGTTAAGCATTCCACAGGACCACCTAGGGGGTCCGGATACAAGTCAGCAGTTTGAACGCCTACGTGTGTATCGTAACAGTCCCGTGGTACTTCTTGGAATGCATAACTATCTAAACAAATGTTTGTTGTTACATACATACATACATAGCGTCACGCCTGTCTCCCATAGGGGTAGGCAGAGACCACAGATCTCCATCTGCTACGATATCGGCTTACTTCCCTTTCTTCCTCCACACTCATTATTCTCCTCATGTAAGCCCGCCGGTTAAGGGTTCTCTTGATCTGGCCTTTCTTAAAAACTTCAGCAATTTGGCCAATGTATGTTTTCCGTGGTCTTCCTCTACCAACTCTTCCATCCACATTCGCAACGTAAATTTCTTTTGCCAATCATCTTTTATCCATCCTCTCTATATGCCCAAACCATCTAAGCATCCGTTTTTCAACTTTTGTCACAACACATTCTTTTACTCCACATTGCTCTCTTATATCTTCATTTCTTGTTCTATCATTCAAAGTACCACCACACATACTTCTTGATGTTCTCATTTCCACCGCATTCAGTCTGCTCTCATGACTCTTCTGCCAAACCCAACTTTCACTACCGTATAATAGTGTCGGAACAAGCCTGATAATGACATGATGAACCGCCAGTCGGGCCGTTTTAGACACATTCTGACTTTTCATAAAGGAATTTTTCTTGTTAAAAACAGTTACTGTCTAAGATATTCTTTTTACAAGCTTTGTTGTAAATTTGGTAATTTACTTGCAAAATGAGAAATGTTTCAGAACTAAAATCTGACTCTCGCATCGCTTTCCGCTAAGGGAACTTTGTTGAACGTTTCTAATTTAAAATCATCGTATGTTTCATCTCGACAACTACGATTCCCTTCCACTGATACAGTTTCGTAGATGGCTCACGTCTGGACGTCACATTGACAGATGTCAAACGCCCTACGGACGCGTTCCGAATACAGACGAGCTGTCGACGTGTTCAGTGTACGCGTACAAATTCTAACGCGTAAAGTAGCCCGGCCTGAGATAAGAATACAAAGTGAAGTTTCGTATTATATAAATAATAATAAGAATTCTTTATTTGTAATAAAGAATTCTTATTATAATAATAATTCTTTATTTGCAATAAAGAATTATTATTATTTTTATAAGAAATCTATTCTTTATTTTAATAATTATTCTTATAATTAAAACATGCAAAATATTAAGTTTTAAAAATAACTGCAAGCTGTTCGAAATTCAAACGTTGCGTTTGAACTTCGAACTTTTCTGATTATAGATCAACTATGTATGTATTTATTTATATGTTTTCTCAGTTTAACGACAATTATATATTTTTTTTATAATCTAAGAGCATTACTTAAAGAGTATAAAGTTGACAAATTATTATTAAGCATATTGGCCAAAACAGGATTACATTGTTAATTTTTTTTTTATTAAACAGAAGATTATGAAAATTAAATTACAAATAATGCAATAAAAGTAACTGTGAATTTATCGTACTATTTAGTAAACATGAGACATAGTAACATCCATAAGAACAGAGACGTCACAAATGCGTTGCTAGCCTTCCTTGGACAAATATGAACGTCTCTTGAATATCTATCCATTTGTCGTATTTATTTAGGACCATCGCAGGTGGTTAAACTTTCCACATTTTTTTTTATGGGACTGGAAGGCAAACGAGCAGGCGTGTCACCTGATGGAAAGCAATCAACGCCGCCCATAGACATCCGCAGCGCCTTTGGCAGTGCAGAAGCGTTGCCGACCTTTAAGGAAAGTGTCATTATAGGAGTGGGACTAGGAATGGGAGAGGGAGGGGTAGAGGGAGAGGGAGGGTGTTGGAACTCGGCCGTTCACCGTACGAAGCGCGGTAGTTAAGCTACCACTCAGACGCCGGTTTTCTGCGGCAGTGTGGTACTTCCCCGGGCGAGCCGGCCCATTCATGCTACAGACAAATATTATGCCATTCATGACAGAGTATTTGTCTGCAGCGTAGCTCTACCACTATTCCACACAGTGGTAGAAAACAGCACGGTGGTAGACTGCCAGCCATCGAGTGGTTGTTGTATTGAATTAGTACCATATTCGATACAGTCGCCTACAACAATAATAGATTCATTCATAAAGTATTCAATACGTAAGGCATCAAAGCATAGTAACATGCAGGCTTCCACATATATGTTTGTTCAGTAATGTATCTTATCTAATTCGCTTTCTAAAGCTTTACATATATCTATCCCCTGTTTCTGTTACCATTGTAAATTATGTTTATTTCTTGTGAGAGTACTGTATAAAGCGTAGGTTCCCAAACTTTTATGGAATACCGCCCCCTTTAAAAAAATAAAATATAATCAACCGCCACCTTTACAAGAAAAAAATAAACATTTTTTCTTGTAAAGGTGGCGGTTGATTATAAACATTTTAAACCGTTAGATAAAAGGTTTTTTTTAAGTGAAAATAAAGGTATTCCATAACCCCCCCCCCCCATTTGCCTTTGGACTCGCTAACGATTACAAAAAGCTCCAGCGCCAGCGGCGGTACCGCCACCGTTGGGAATCTATGGTATAAATCATGTGAAGAATGTGCCGCAGGTTTGTCTATGGACATCAAGGAAATGGGATGTGTTTATAATCGAAAATTCTGCCCTTAATTTAATTTTTCCGAGAGGATCGTGCAACTAAAAGGGCATACATGGCAATACCTTCCGGTCGATCGTCCTAGGTAAGATGTACTGACGCAGTGATCGCTGACCTGAGCGTGCTTTGGGAAAACGATTGGCGAGAGGCAGCTCAACATTATGATCAGTGAAGACTTCACGTTTCGAAAGCCAAGACACACATTGGGTTGTAGTTAAGCGTAGAGCATATTTGTGTGACCAACTGGACGAAGGTCAGTTGTCTGACCAAAATATCGCTAGAGAGATCGGGTTGATGCTGAACTACGTAAACATCAAGTCAGCAATTGGCAAGAATTAGCGCAGGACAGAGAAAGATGGACTCTCATTTCGGAGGCCAAGATCCACTTCCAGTCACTGAGCCAGTGGGGAAAGTAACTCTAAGGGCTAACTAACTCCTTCATTAACTTCTGTTCTAATTTCTTCATATTTTATGCTTCTGCCGAGCACACATGGCGGACAACCCTATTGGTATGTGATAAATATTAAAGATGTATGTATGTATTTAAATTTCAATTCGAGATTCGTATCGCGGGTACTATTGTGTTTTGGATCGACGTTTATGTGATGTAAATGATTAAATTTAAATAATCCAAACATACAACATGCATCGGTGATAAAGCGTATCCATCACTTAACACGTACTATGTGACTACATATACCAACAAAAGGTTTATGATTCCTTATATATTCTGGACGCCGAAGCTTGCGGATTTATATTTTTTCGACAATGATTCACAGTTTATTGTTTATTAATTGTTTTTATTATTTTATTCTGATATTCGTAATAGTGAATCGCACGAGCCACAAGGGAAGATGGAGGTCAGCCCCAGCAGAGCCTGGCATGCTGAAGTAAGGCACCATAAGGCAATAGGTACGCGGGGGAGCCCAATCCCGGGACGGCCGGCACGCTGGCGAATAAGCTCGCCCTTAGCACACGCATCCATTGGCACGGCAGACCGTGAGTGGGCAGAGAGGATGACAGGCAAAATAAATTTGCGTTACAAATGTGGATGGAAGGGTCGGTAGAGGAAGACCACGGCCTTTTAACGGCTTTTTAAGAAAGGCCAGGTCAAGAGTACCCTTAACCTTTAAAGCGGGCTTGTATGAGAAGAATAATGAGCAGAGAGGAAGCAAGGTAAGTATCCCGAGATCATAGCAGATGGAGATCTCTGGTCTCTGCCTACCCCTACTGAAGACAGGCGTGATGATATGCATGTATTAGTTTACTATATGACCCAGTGAACTTCGTTTCACCTAAAATATAATTAAATCTTATGAACGAAAATGATATCCCCTAGTAGACTTATTCTCTCCCGGTATGTTAGTATATAGGTATGCAATACTTTTTAAAACCGCACAAAAGAAACGACAGTTTTATATAAAAACACATCCGTTACACGATAGAGCTGTCAAGAACGCCATCAATTGAAAGTAAAAGGCAGAAAAGGAACTTTTCTTTTTTTCAAATTTTTTTTGCACAAATATTTTTATTCGAAAACCTCCCCTGTATTATAGCGAACAAAATAAAAAAAAATATTCAAATCGGTCGAGCCGTTTCTGAGTTTTAAGGAAACTAATAAAATATATATATATATATATATATATATATATATATATATATTATTTTATTGTTATTGTTATGTGTATATATGTATATATATATATATATATATATATGTATATATATATGTATATATATATATATGTATATATGTATATATATATATATATGTGTTTGTATATGTGTGTGGTATACATCCTAATCAATTTCATCACTATGGACGCGATCTAGCTAAATTGGTTAATTCTGATTTCAATTTTAGCGTTAGGTTTCTGTAAATAAGTGTCAGAAATAAGCATTTCTTTTTTCGAAGAAATTATAATCTATATGACTACGTCTACTCTATCATAGCATAAACTTAATGTATTCTATAAAATATTATCAACAGTTATCATACATAACTGTTGATAATAAATTATAATAAGTATGTATTTTATAATACAAAATATGGTCAAAATTTAGTACTTTCTTGCATAGCCAAGATTTATAATAAAAATTACTCGGATCTTGAGATTTTCACGCAAAAAAAAGGACTAAGAAAAACTATTTTTTAACTACTTTCAAACAAAAAAAAAACAGCTCTTAAATTGCTATGAACCATTCATCACGGGAATATTACACACAAAGAGAAAGATGCGCACACATACACACACACATGTACTCACTCAAAACCACACAAATACTAATAATATATACATATATAATATACTATGTGTAATCCTATTTATCAAAAATGCGAGATTAAAGTAAATCATAAAGAGAAAATATCCAAGAATAACCTTCCGATCCAACGGTTCACCAGTAAATAATTAGTCAGAAGTCATTAGCGAAAATAATAAAATAACAGCACTCCCATCAAAGCTGAAAGATAATTCACATGGCGGGCTGACTCACCGATTGTGTGTGCCAATACATACATAATTTTCCTTTTTGTACTTCTTTATCTTCTACTTTTTATTATTCTATTCTAAGTGTGCAAATGACGTAGAAGAATACACACATACATAGCCGATCACGCCTGTTTCCCGTAGAGGTAGGCAGAGACCACTGACCTCCATCTGCTACGATCCCGGCACACTTTATTTGCTTCATCCACACTCATCACTCTCTTAATACAAGCTCGTAGGTTAAGGATACATTTGATCTGGCCATAGAAGAATCAGACAGATATATAAAAAAAAAACAAAATGTCGTCAGACACTGGCAATGGTCTTCTTATGACCATTGACAGTGTCTGACGTATAAATTATTTAGTTCACGTAAGAGGGATCTGGGCGAAGCAAAAACCATTAAAGGTTTATTGGGGGTCATATGTATTATTATATTTCATTACATTTTCTATCAATAAAATAAAAAAATTCAAGAAAAAATGTATTTCAATTTTTTTTAAACTGTATAAACACCATGTTTCAATACAAGTTTAAAAAAAATGTATTTGAACTTGAGTGGATGAATAAAAAGTTTTTTATTAACGATTGATAATTTGATAAAGATATATATATATATATATATATATATATATATATATATATATATATATATATATATAGGAAAAAATTGAACTAACTTTTTCCTATATATATATTTACTAAAGGTTCTTCTATATTTTTTTTACAACAAAATCGAAAGACACCCTACAGAATAGGTAGTACTAGAAAAAAAATATTTTGCTTATCTATGATGGTTATAACACATTTCTTCAATCAACACAGCTAGCTGTATCAGTTGACTGCCTAACATTGGCTGGTCTCAAAATTGAGAGACTCGGCCTTAATCCCTACGCTTAACAAATAAATAAATACGACAAAATCAATAACAGAGCGAGAATTTGCTAAATATGTGCCCACCTGTGGGACATACGATCTATTACCGTCAAGCGGGGTCGCTACCCGTTCGCTTGGCTGCGCTCCAAACTGTACTGCGACTTTTATTATGAATACCAGCACTCACAAACTAACGTTTACAATTAAGACAGCCCTTATTTTTAACCGCATAAAGTCCACAATCGTTTAAACCCAATACATCAGTAGCATGATTAGCAATGCTTGTGAATAATATCCACATATTATATTCTCATGAATGATCACTACTTTAATCTAACAATAGTTGGGGGCTTATGTCTCTGTTCGTAATACAAGTGTGATTCATTACAACAACGTCCGCGAATAATTGGCAAATACGATATACTCGACAATATTATTAATTTAATTGTCAGTGAAGTTGTTCACAATTAATTATTTAGACATATAGATGCCAGTACCATGTGATCAAATCGCTTAAGTTTCAAGAATGCCAAGTCAAAAGTATCCTTAACCGACGAGCATGTACTATGAGTGTGGATGAAGCAAAGAAAGTGTAACAGGATCGTGGTAAATGGAAGTCTGTTGTCTCTGCCTAACCCTACGAAAAACAGGCGTGATGATATGTATGTATGTATTCGTCAATGTAAAAAGTGTCGTAACCGACAGACTTGTATACCTAAAGAGAATGATGAGTGTGGATGAAGCAAGGAAAGTGTGCCAGGATCGTAGTAAATGGAGGTCTGTGGTCTTTGCCTAACCCTACGAAAAACAGGCGTGATGTTATATATGTATGTATGTATTCGTCTATGTCAAAAGTATCTTAATAGACAGACTTTTATAAAAAGAGTGATGAGTGTGGATAAAGCAAAGAAAGTGTAACAGGATCTTAGCAGATAGAGGTATGTTGTGTCTGCCTACCCCAACGGGAAACAGGTCTGATCATATGTATGTATGTATTCGTTTATGTAAAAGTATCCTAACCGACAGACTTATATAAAGAGAGTAATGAGTGTGGATAAAGCAAAGAAAGTGTGACAGAATCGTAGCAGATAGAGGTATGTGGTGTCCGCCTAACCCTACGAAAAACAGGCGTGATCTTATATATGTATGTATTCGTCTATGTCCAAAAGTATCGTAACCGACAGACTTATATACCCAAAGAGAATGATGAGTGTGGATGAAGCAAAGAAAGTGTTCCGGTCGTGGTAAATGGAAGTCTGTGGTCTTTGCCTACCCCAACGAGAAACAGGCGTGATTGTATGTATAGTACCGTGTTTTACCAGCTTCACACATCTACTGTCAGATTACTGGCATCAAAAAAAAATAAGGCACGTCCGTCGGAGACATCCCGTGTGAAATCCTTCCTCTCGCCACTTGGCCCTCAGCTCGACAAGAAAAAGTTCAGCCACATCTAGAGATGGCGTGAAAGTCAGCCCAGAACGCCTAAACCTACCACGTTTCTCAATTGATAGTTGATGATCGAGGAAGCAGTTGCCTCCAAAGTTTACATAAGCGAACCTTCGTTAGAACTGTTCCCCGAGGCACATTCCTTGGTGAGTGCAAGTCCTGTCGTCATTGTTATCCTCGTTTCAATCTCCACGAGCTTAACAGACCAATCTACCATTGTGCCACCATTTTGTAAATGTAGACCGATCTACCACCTATGGTGTTGTCATAATAAACCAATTTTTTCATTAGGTACACCACCCGTACGAAGCCGGGGTGGGCAGCTAGTAAATTAATAATATGAAATATTACTGGATACATGGATAATATATATTATTAATACATGTATGCAACGAAAGTCCGGCGCCGGTGGACAAATGCGAAAGTCAGAAATAGCGGCGGCTGTCCCGCCTGTCTTAATGCTTGCGCGGAAAATGTCGCGCGGGATTACAAGTAGCACGGCAGGAATAGGACACAATAAGAGAAAATCAGGTGCTCGCAGAATTAGCAGGGGTGGACGAACTGCAGTCAACGACCTATGCCGCTCAGTGCTATTTCATTTAGGTTAGGATATTTGAAATCAGCACAAATGTGTACGCGCGTATGTGTGCATGCTCGTGAGCTTGTGTGTGTGTGTACATTTAATGTTATAATAATATAAGTCAAGCGGTGGACAAATTTCAAATCTATAAATGTACATATCGATGTAAAATAGTGAAAACGTAGTATATATTATCATATATACAGTATATGATAAAATATTTAAAAATGTATTAATAATATACAAGAATCACCTTATTACGGATAGTTGTGACGGTCTCATTGAAGATGTTTACCTAAAAAAAAAAGAGCAATAAATTAATATCAGAGATAATTAGAACAAGATTACATTTATATTAATAAGTTTTTATTAGGATGGAAAGTAAAAAATACTTTGCTAAAATATTATACGGGTACCCGTACGGGTAGACAGAGACCACAGATCTCCATCTGCTACGATCTCGATATACTTGCTTCCTCCACACTCATTACTCTCCTCATGCAAGCCCGCCGGTTAAGGGTAATCTTGACCTGGCCTCTCCTAAAAACTGTTGCAATTTAGTCAAGGTATGTTATATAGGGCCCTATGGTTATATAGGGTCGATATGGGAAAGACCAAGGAGAACATACCATGACCAAATTGCAAAAGTTATTATTAAAATGCAAGAAACCTAAATAAAGAATGAAAAAAAATTAAATATGCAACCACCTTGCTTTTTTTTTGCTAACATCTGCGCATATTTTGTATCTCAAACATCTTTTAATGAGCGTGCGTCATGCATAATATCGATACAGGAATCGATTTTAATTACGAATCGAATGTTGTAAATGTTAAGACCAATTAGGAAGGTATGCTAATTGGAATCGGTCTTCGCCTCGGCGCTGGGCCGCCTAAGTTAGCAGACGATGCGATAACTGAATGCCGAAACGGTATACTAGTTTCCTTATAAGTTTTCTATACTAGTTTTCTCTCTTACTCTTCTTTACTCTACTGGAAAAAGGCCTCTCTTAAGAAGCACCACGAAGCCTAGGCTTTTCGGTTGTCTTCCGTAGAGTCTACTATACCTGAAGATGCCTCGTGTTGGGGCGAAACACGTGTCGTTTACAAGATGGAAAAGTGATAATGTGTGTTTGGTGTTGTGTATAGTGGTTGGTGAGTGGAGAGTTGATGGCCGATTTTCGGTAAGTTTTTGGTTTAAGTTCCAAATAAATCCACTAAACCCAACGGAAAAACACACATTATTAATCTTCTGTTATTGTTTTGCTTGTCGCGGATCTTAGCTAAGTAAAACTTTTGACTGTCCAATCGTTTAGCTTTTTCCCTCCAGCCCCTCACACCGATTGCCTTTAAGTCGTCCTCGACTCCATCTGAGTAAACCTTCCGCTGCTTTTATGACCATCGGGTTTGCTGTCGAGTAGGCGTCTTGGTACTCTACGTCCCAACGTAGGCGTCCAATTTTGATGGATTTGATGACGTTCGAACGCTTGTACGGTTCATAAAGCTTATAGTTGTGAAGTGTACCCCATCGCTCATTTTCCAACACAGGACCAAAGATTAAGGCGTATTTTTCGTCCTGTACTCCCGTGGTCCCCACTATTGACGGTATAAAACATATCTCAGAGGTGGGCCTATGCCGATAAATCGTAAAAGAAAATTACATTTACATATCAAGATATGTAGTAAAGCGTGAGACGAATCCAGCATGCGAATCGCTTGAACTAAATTGTCTCAATCGTTACGGCTGCCGAAGCGTAAGCCATCAAAAAGCTATAATTTTTTTTATAGGGGAATCTCACAGATTGGAATCGTCAGCAGTGATAACTTACGCAACAATACGCCTATATTCGAGGAAACATGTTCCTTATTACTTTTTTTGAATTTCGTGACTGGCAACTCTCTTTTGTCTATCTTGTGTTTTGGAATTTTCCCGCCAACTTACATCAGTGAGGTTGTTTTTTTGTTTCATTCTCATAATTTTATATTATTATCAGTTATGTGGTTTAATTGATTGAACAATTTTTGTACAATAAAGTTCGATTAAGGCGTAGAAGTGGATTTGGAATAAATGCGTGCATCGTGACTTTTTAAGTTGACTGCAAAAGTCCATAGAAAGATTTGGTAGAAAAGCCACCATTTTATCAAGACGCAACGTGATAAGCAAAATGGTCTCAAAAGAATCTAGAGCCGCAAAATCATTCTAAACAAAAAAAAATATCTTATTCCTAATTATATACCTCTACATTCTTCCTCAACGACAATCAGGAAGAACTATTATATTATGACAGTGTCAAGTAAAATATAACAAGAAGTATTTTGAAATTCACTAGTCAGCTTGTCAGGTTGGTGGTCGTTCTACTAAGACTTCTATGGACTTTTGCAGCAAATTTAAAATATCACGATACACATATTTATTTCATTTCACTCCATTTATACATCTTGATAATAAAATTATATTGTATATAGTTTTATTATCAAGATTTATGCCACAAGTCCATATGAATAAAATTTACAAGAACAAAGAAACTGTATTTCATTAATAGATTGAGAAATATAACATATCAAATATATTCAATTTTAGCCCACGACAGGTCACTGCTGGAGATAGTGGTGGCAAAGCCACTGCAGACGAATGTTTTGTCAAGGATGGCATATTATTTGTATGTAGCATGAATGGGCCAGCTCGCCCGGGAAAGTACCACACTCCCGCAATAAACTGGCGTCTAAGCAACGCTTCTGCACTGTCTATGGCATCGCGGGTGTTTATGGGGGGCGTTGATTGTTTTCCATCAGGTGACACGCCTGATCGTTTATCTTCTTATCCCATTTAAAAAAATAGCCCGATCTTCAGCTACACGCATCCAGTGTAGAGTATGGATGCGCCAGGCGCCTTGCGCAAATCGTCGCTCCATCTAGCAGGGTTGTGCGTCCCACACTATGTGGAACGTACATTACATACTACATTCTTACTTTACGTAAATTTAAAAAGGGGTAATAAAACATACGAAGAATTCCATCGATTACAATTTAAGATTATACATCAAGAATGAGAAATGTTTTTTTTTTAAGTTACGTTGTTATTCATGTGGACAGTCCATAAATAAATAAAAATCGAGAGATACATTCTAGTTCGTGAAAAATTCTTTCCCAAACTTATATTCCTAAACTAAAATCTAGCTAAAGTTTTAATTTTATAACACGATATGGAATAATTCTCTTCGTTTTAAAAAAATCAAGATATCAATCGTATAAACTATATTATGATGTAAATGAGAATGGATGTAAGGTAATAAAACTATACTTTGATGTCGGGTAAACAAGATTTCAAGTTTCTTGACTTCTTCAATCTAATCAAAATACATCGTGAAAATAATTTATTTTATAAGTATAAAATATTTTAGAGAGAAAAAAAAACTGTAACACGAAAATCTCAGACACTAAACATCAAATATTATTTGCATTTTATTTTATTGTATTATATTTAATTTTTATGTATTATATTAATATGTATAAGTATATTTTATCACTATCTTGAAATTAATTTAAAATCAGTATCTTATCTTTATAATTTTTTGTGTACATTTTTATTTATTCGTTTATTATTTACGCTTAATTTTTTTCTATCATGGATGACGATAATGTATAACATTCCAACCTACAACAAATTATCTTTTTAACATTGTGTCCATCCCACGTTTGTCTGGAAGACATCGCTAATGTCGAATCGTAATGGCGGTCTTATTAGCAATAAGACCGCCATTTCTATGTAAATATTACAATCAATAATTGGATAACTTTGTTTTTGGTGTACAATAAAGAATGTATCTATCTATTTATATTTGAAATCTCAAAAATTTATGATCAGAGATTCTTTACTAAGAGAGAATTCGAAACAAAAAAAAAATACTGCAGAACCAAATCACTGATTAGTTAGATTAGTTTAGCGGATTTTGTGGAGGGGGTAGGGCTTCCGGAACTCAACCGCTCACCGGACGAAGCGCGATAGCCGAGCTACGAGCGAGACGGCCCATTCATGCTACAGACAAATAATATGCGATTCTTGACAAAGTATTCGTCTGCAGCGTGGCTCTACCACTGTGATAAATATATGCTAATTTTAAAACGCCTAACACAATTTGAAGACATCCTTCTTTAGCTCGTTTAAGATTGTGCAACTTTTAATTCTTAAGATTTGTTTCGGGTTTACATCTTCCGCAGTGCCTATGGCGTTGCGGATGTATAGACACAATCAACCAAGTTGGTTGCTTTCCATCAGGTGACACGCCTGCTCGTTTGCCTATCTATGCCATAAAAAAAAACATTTATCCAGTCGGCTATAAAAATATAACGTCTGCTAGTCATCAACAGGTTTACCAACCACACTGTTAAAAACAATATTATACTTTATTTCGCTCTCCAATACCGTACACTTTTGTATTAAAAGAAAAAATATACAAAGTACTGTTTAAATCCTCGATACCTATAAAACTGAAGATTCTCAGCCGTCTAGCAACAAGGAAAACTGACCGAAATTTACGATGATCAATTTAACAAGATAGAATATGTTATACAAGACAGGTTTTACGCAAGATTTATCCACACAGGCTGGGTTTCCCATGTTTTACGGTTAATCAATTTGAATAGTATTACCATAGGTAAGTGTGATCAATATATTTTTCCAAAAATCTTAAGTGTGATTTAGGGTACAGGCAAATTTAATATTATGACAAATGAGTGAGGGAGATACTTAAATTTAAACCAAATTAAGTTATGAGCTCGATAAAACTGGTATATCCATTTCTATATATATCGTATATGTACATATGTCCCACCGCTAGGTGTATGACCTTCCGATTTCTGCAAGAATAGACTTTAACCTATCACTCTTGTCCAAGGTGGATTGGATTTAAACCTGTATGCCATGATATGCATGGCATACAGGTCTAAAACCAATTTAGTATAAAATTCCTATGCCAGAATTGAATCCGCGACCAATAATCCACGGTGCAGACAATAAAAGCCGCTGGCAAAAAAACTTGTCGACGCATTTAAGATGTATTGTTAGGAACGCATGTTTGTCATGCCTTGAACCGCAAGAGAAACCACAGAGTCGTGAAAATCCACGAAAGACCATCTCCATTATTCTCCCGTCGTTTCTTTTATAGGATGTGACGGCAAACGAGCAAGCGTGTCGCCTGATGGAAAGCATCACAAATGCATTGCTGGCATTTAAGATATCTGAACACTTGTTTTTCGTGAAGTGAAGGTTTCAATGTCGTATCGGTTCGGAAATTCCGCTGAAAGCAGCTGGTTCAGTAGAGTGATGGTGCGTGGAATGATGTTTCGGTAAAAACGCACTGTACTGGATCGCCACTCATCAAGATGGTGGCGATGAAAATTATTTCTTTCGGCGAGTTTGTAGTGGTAGAGCCACGTTGCAGACGAATACTTTGTCAAGACAGGCATATTATTTGTCTGTAGCATGAATGGGCCAGCTCGTCCGGGGAACTACCCAATTCCCGCAGAAAACCGGCGTCTGAGTGGTAACTAAGATACCGCGCTTCCTCCGGTGAGCGATTGAGTTCCGGAGGCTCAACACCGGCCTATGGCACTGCGCTTATAAACATGCGTAGTGCCATAGAGCGGCCTTGATTGCTTTCTATTAGGTGACATGCTTGCTCGTTTATCCATCGTTTATCCATTTAATCAACTTTATCCAGCGGACAAAACACATATTATTAATTTTTTGTTGTTGTTTTGCTTGTGGCGGATCCTAGCTAAATAAAACTTTTTACTGTCCACATATCAATCAGTATTTTTCCTTGTCCATTACAAGGAATTTGTCATAATAACCAATCAATGTCTTTATTTACAAAGATGGACGATATCGCCGACGGTATCGCGGGCGTTATTGGGTCACGATATCGTGGGTCAGGGGCCAACACATGCGCACATATCGGTTGTTGAACTGTCGCCCCACCACTAAGGGTGCGATCTATCTTGCTATTACTGCGTTGTAGATCAAAACTTAAACAATAACTTCTCAGGCATATTTAATAATAAACATTTATAATATAATATACATATATAAGGAGTCCAGTGACAGACTTATGATGATGGAGTCGAGGACGACTTAAAGGCAATCGATGTGAGGTGCTGGTGGGAAAAAGCTAAACGAAGATATGACTGGAAAAATTAACTGGACCAGACTAAGGCCCACCTGCGGCTGTAATGCATTGATGATGATGAGTGGCAGACTTAGATTTTCAAAGTAAAAAAACTACAAAGGATATAAATATTTTTTTTAATGGGATAAGAAGGCAAACGAGCAGGCGTGTCAACTAATGGAAAGCAATCAACGCCGCCCATAGACTTACACAACGCCATAGGCAGTGCGGAAGCGTTACCGACATTTAAGGAAAGTGTCATTATGGGAGTGGGAGGGGGAGGCTGTTGGGCCTCCGGAACTCGACCGCTCACCGTACGAAGAGCCGTAGGTAGGCTACCACTCAAACGCCGGCTTTCTGCGGGAGTTTGGTACTTCCCCGGGCGAGCTCGGCTTCAGAGAGTGGCACAGGATACTGTGGTTAGATTCCAAAAATGCCCGAAGGGGTATTCAACGTTTAGACGAAATAATGAAAAATAAAACCCGAACCTCTCTTCGTAAAAGTGGTAGAGCCACGCTGCATATGAATACTTGGTCAAGAATGGCATATTATTTGTGTGTAGCATGAATGGGCCCGGCTCGGCCCAGGGAAGTACCCCTGCAGAAAACCGGCGTCTGAGTGGTAGCTTAGCTACAGCTCTTCGTCAGGTGAGCGGTTGAGTACCAGCGGCTCAACCGCATTAAAAGCCGGCAACGCTTCTGCACTGCCTATGGCATTGCGGAAGTGTATTGGCTCGTTTGCCTTCTTATGCCATAAAAAAATAATAAGTAAGCATTCGCTTCCTTATTATTTGACCAATTAACTGCATGTATAGTGGCTATTTAAGTTGCCTGCAAAAATCCATACAAGATTTTGATAGAATGTTCAACATTTGATCAAAATTTCATTACAAGCTGACTAGTACATTTCAAGATAGTTGATGTTATTATATTTTACTCGACACTGGTATAATAGTTTGAGCTAGTTGCCATAGGTAGTAAGTCATGAAAAGAATCATTACAATGAATTATTAATTATGATAACCAATACAATAAATTGTCGAAGCAAAATTATTACACGAGCAATTATTGTTTTGTTAAACTGTAACTCGCTCGATACGGGACATCGCTTGTAAATGGGTCACGCTTATCACAAAACACAAATACTTTATTGACGTATGTACTTAATGAGATTTTAAATAAACGCATGTACTCTTATCAAAATATGTAGACGTGTTTCTAGACGGCTAATACTGTTAAAAGATATCACTCGAACATACCACTGAATGGATTATTCACAATGAAATCTATGTATTACATATCCGCTAGCTCAACTACCCAAAACGTGTTTTGGCCTCCATTACGTAAATACAACACACACCTGAAGCTCGCTCGCACAAGAATTTGGATAGTTCGCCACTCATCCCCACTATCTGGATGAATGGCGATCTATTACGGTGCGTTTCTCTCGTAATTTCTTTCCACGCACCACCAGTTTGTGGAACCAGCCACCCTTGGCGGTCTTTCCGAACCGATACGACATTAGAACCTTCAAAAAACAAGCCTAAAAGATCGGCAACGCTTCCACGACTCCTGCGGTGTCGCGGTTGTCTATGGGCGGCTTTGATTGCTTTCCATCAGGCGACACGCTTGCTCGTTTGCCATCCTATCCCATAAAAATAAATTCTGGCGCCAGCCGGCCCTCAGGGTTGCCAAGCCACGGACCCGATTTAGGAAGAGGTGATAGAAGTCAAAAAAAGTTCTTGGGACGCCTAAACCTGTGACTTTCTGATGTAACAGTCCAAGACCAGGGGATCTGTTGCCCTCTAAGTTGAGTTACTTTAGGGTTTTCGATGGCAGAATTCGGTTATAGATCGAATAAATCAATAAACGCGTGCTTACTGATTATTTCAAAGAAATACAAAAATATAATATTTATAAGAAATATAAATAATAAACCACCGAGACTATTCGATACGGCTTTTTTTTCCGATTCAAATGGTGTATAAAACCAAAATACGTCATTTTCTACTTACAACAAATTCATTTTCTGTTGTCGATATATATTTATTTTTTATATTTTTCATTTTGGCATTATTATTATATTTTTAACAAATTTCATCGAGACACGTTGGGAAAGTTCTTCCATAGCTGTTATTAAATTCGCGCCGAACTTTCCGATTGTTGTTGTGGAGCTCATGGGTTTTTTCCAGCGTTGGGCCCAATCAGCCCGGTACCGTTGTCCAATAGAACATAATTGTTTGCTCTCGATATCTCGGCCATGTTTACCGGCTCCCGATGTTTGCCGGAAGCCATTCGCGTCCACTTTCCGAGTGATTGTTGTTTGGCACGGCAAGAGTATTTGTCCAATCTTAATATATTTGCACAAATAATTTGTGTAATGTCGCCGACGTTGGTCGCGAATGTTTGTAATGTGAGAGACGTTTGTATACATTACCACAATGGCATGAGATCCTGGTAATTTGATCGGAGATAACACGAAAATATCATAAGAGAAGATCATCTCTCAGAACTCTCTTCTCTTCTCCATTATTAACTCTGTTTATTATTAACGATCTACACACTCCTCGGTACTACTACGAGCTACTTTCATGTTTTGGTTAGCCCAGTACAGGAGTACAGGGAGGTCACACTGGTCGAGATAATATAATACATGTGATGTAAAAACAGAAGAACCGCTCTCTCGCTAGCCGAAGTAGCGGGTTCTAAAACAAATACATATATACGTGGTTTTCAAGGCGAAAATCAATCAGATGAAAATTTATTGCGCACAGGAAAACAAAGTAGTCCTGTTTGGAATAACAACTAAATTCAGTATCGAAAAGGTCACGGGCGATAAGGTATCGCAAGACGCAAACAGTCCAACGCGCCCAGACGAAACATTAAATGCAAGTTATTGTGTACTGTTACGAAAATTGGTTGAATCGTTCCCAATACTAACCGGGACAAATACGCAAAAGAAAATTCAATTATTTTTAAAGAAACCTTTTTTGACTATTTCTTCCAGGCATAAATTATAAAGTCGAGAAAATGAGTAACTTCGACATGGACATTTTTTGATTATTAAAAATGATTATAGTAATTCAGTTATCTATTATTTATTTATTGTTTCTATATGTATCTACTATTTATACCTTGCAGTTAGGTTGACACTAAAAAGCGCATTCAACTGTCGCAATTTCGGGGCCAGACGTATTTCATTTTGTATCTGTTCCAATTCGATCGTAAAAAGAAACAAAATTCAACACGGATGCGTTGCGACCTCGCCTCAAATCGTAAACATAAAAAAAGTATAAATCGAAAACAATAAACGTGTCTACAGCGTCGAGTCCATCTGAGGCGAGTCTGGCAACATCGCGATACCCCACCGATTTGCGGAGACACTTATCTGCATCGTACTTACGTTATTAAGTGGCGGATGAAATCTGCCGCGTAATACTTGACCGTGGGCGGTCAACGCATTAATATGTGCGCGCGGTCACAGGGTCGGCGCACCACGTTTCAGAACGCACCCGCCCGCGCTCGAATTTCAAAATGGCGACGCACGATGGCGGCACGCACCGCGGATTTTATGCGTATACTATAATTTCGTGTAATTTATATTCGATACACCAGCGGCTCCTAGATAGCATCACTATTGCAGGCGAACGCGCTATGTCCGGGTATTGAGGATGAATATTGATCGCGGCAGGATGCGGTTGCACACTGCATACATGCATCGGCGATTGTTTGCGTTTTGTATTCAAACATTAGTCTGTATTATGCCGGTGAGAGCTTATCTCCATCACCATAGGGTTCATGTCTCCGAGCGCACCCAACACCTGCATTAAAATTATGCTACCCTGGTCGGAATAAGTAATATCACTACTTTCTTTGTCCTCTCAATGCTAGCGGCAATACAATGTCCATATTTATTGAGGGATATATATATATATACAATCATTAGATAAATTTATTTCCTTTTGCAGTAACACATATGAGTACATATTAAATTATAACGTAGTACATATTAATTCACAGTACATACAGATGGCAATGGGCGATGGCTCAGTTAAAACCGGCACTCATTGAGCAGAGAAACTGATTTTCTGCCATCGCCCCATCGATCAACTTGAGAAATATGAGCCTTATTATGGGATAGGAAGGCAAACGAGCAGGCCTGTCATCCTATGAAAAGCAATCAACGCTGCCCATAGACATCCACAGTATCATAGGCAGAGCAGAAGCGCTGCAGGTCTTTAAGGAAATTGTTATTATGGGATGAGGGAGGGGGGAGGAACATTGGGCCTCCGGAACTCAACCGTTCACCGGACGAAGCGCGGTAGCTAAGCTACCATTCAGACGCTGGTTTTCTGCGGGAGTGTGGTACTTCCCCGGGCGAGCCGGCCCATTCATGCCACAGACAAATAATATGCCATTTTTGACAAAATCTTCGTCTGCAGTGTGGCTCTACCACCGCTACGAAAAATTATTATACAGATGTTTTTTAAAATGATTAATGGATTTACGCGTTACTTTGCGGAAATCCATTACTATGTGGTCAGTCAAAATTTATACTTAGCTAAGATCCGCGACAAGCAAACAAAATAAAAAAATAATTTATTGTATCGAAGAAATAAATTGAACTTAAAAGAATTTCTAACGTTCTCTTTATAATAAGGTAAGCAAAGCAAAGAAAATACCGCACGGAAAGTTAAGACCAGAAACAAGTTTTTTTTTTTTATAAAGTATTTCTTAAGTTAAAGTAAGACTTGCATTCCAGACCGACCTAGGTAAACACGCGATTGCCATTTTAACTTTATAGACCCGCTCTACCATTAGTGCAATCTGACGTTATTATATAGTATGTAGATCTTTTTCCTATATATATATCTATATATATATATATATATATATATATATATATATATATATATATATATATATATATATATATATATATATATATATATATATATATATATATATATATATATATATATATATATATATATATATATATATATATATATGTATATATATTATTTATTACTTATACTAGGTCGGAGCAAAAGTATTTTCGTATTTTGAATGTATTATTAGTAATCAAACCTCTTTGGCTGTACTGAATGTAACTGGCTGTTTTTAATACCATATTAAATATGACATTCTGAAGATGCAATAAATAAAAAAAAACTAGTTCCCGCCATTTTTCAATTGTTTTTCAAGCAAGCAAAATGAACGTATGTGACGAAGAAATTCAGTACATTTTAAAGTTTTATTACAAAAAAGGTAAAAATGCGACGAACGCCGCGAATAAAATTTGTGCGGTTTACAGACCTAATGCGGTATCAATAAGAGTAGCACAAATGTGGTTCAAGCGTTTCAAGTCTGGAAATTTTAGTGTGAAAGATGAGGTTCGCTCTGGATATAGCCAAGCAGCAAAAATTGAGAGAGACTCAGACTTCCACCTGTTTCGGTCATTCCAGAACTCTTTAGGAAGCATAAAGCTAACCTCAAAAGAACACTGTGATCACTACCTGTCAGATTTTTTTAATTAAAAATCTCAAAATTTCTACAGGAATGGGATCATGGCACCCACAAGATGGCAACAAGTCATCGATCAAAACGGCACATACATATTATAAATAAATAAAAAATTATACCTAAAAAAAATTTTTTCCTTTGTATGAACAATACGAAAATACTTTTGCTCCGACCTAATATGTATATTGATAGAATTAGTTATATTTTACTTTTAGCAATTGAGATTTGTCGACCCCTACTGTCCACCTTAACGTGTGACGTAATTTATGGATGGCCACTATACTTTGAACGTGCTGCATTATTATTATCTGTAATAATAAATAGTAAACTAGTGAAGTGGGAAAACAAATTATGCGCAACTGATATTTGCACCGACAGCCTTGAAAAAGGCAAGTAACAATTTACAAGTCAAACACCCAGTTGCGATAGCGGCGTTCGTATGCAGATGTGTTAGAGCGGGACAGGGAGAGTGGGCTGAGGCGATTCGACCGGCGCGGCAGCTAGAAGACATACGTCACTGATGTGAACCGTGCCAACTAACGATTTGTCCTCAACCTTTGTAACAATGCAGTCACACGTCATTCTCGTGTCAAAGTATTATTGTTCCTAACAAAACTTTTTGGTCTCGTAGACCACTGGCACCCAAACCCTCGGATACTGGCACGTGCTGTACCAAGCCGCACAATAAAGTTTGGCGACTACGGTCACACCACTCATGAAGCGCACCATCAAAACACAGCCCCCAGTTCCCGGTCGCCCCATAATTCCTGGCCACCGTAGCGGCCATGGTTACGATGGAGCAGGGGGTGCTAAGAATCCCCGGGAGAGGAAAGGCTACCAAAAACGACTGGACCTGGCGACGTACAACGGGAGAAGTCTGCGGCGCGACGAATACATTAAGGAACTCTAGGTAGAGCTAGAAAAGATAAGGTGGCACATTTTGGGACTAAGCGAAGTCCGTAGACACGGGGAGGATACGCTGATTCTACAATCTGAGTTGAGTTACGCAAAGATGATGTACCGTAGTATTGTTTATCTTGAATAGTTCTAAATAAAAGTCCGCGATAGCATATATCTTAGCATGTACCTTTTATGTGGAAGCCAATATGACCAAAATTGTGAACCATAAATTAAGTAAAAAAATATATATTTATTTAAAATGATCTGTCAAGAAACTTAATGTTGCAGACCAAATTCCACGCGAGCGAAGCCGCGGCCAAAAGCTAGTATGATATAAATCAATAACGTTTTGGAGAATTTTATTTGAAAAAACCCCCTAAAGACCTCGGGTGTCGCAGTAATCAGTGCGGCAGGCATGTTAGTGTATTTACGTATTGTTTTAAATAGAGTCGATAATCAGGTGTGATATGTCGTCGGCAGTGCGGCCGCGGTAAGAACAAATTGATATTTTTGTTATTGAGTGGGTGAGCGAGCGAGCGAGCGTCGACAGTCGCGTACCAAGGTCAACTTTACAACTGGGCCGGCCCCGGCCACCATTGATTTCACCAGCCGCCAGTGACGCAAGCCAACGCGCCAGTCGCGGTCCGTACAGTCCGTGCATGCAATTCACACCGACGAGCGATGCACGCGTTTTTCTTAAGCCGAGTACTCATTAGCGAGCCGTAACCGTAACTTACGTGATACAGTGACCAGGTTCAAGTGTGTACGCACGTTAAGCCTCAGGCTCACGACGGCGTCCGATCGCTTCCACCGAGCGTACTCATTTCGCGAACAGTAACTGTAACCTCAGAGCCTGAAGACGAATATCTTCGACCAGTGTGTCCTTCCCGTACTCTCCTACGGCGCCGAAACGTGGACGCTGACAGTCCGTCTGCTTCATAAGCTCAAAGTCGCTCAGAGAGCTATAGAGAGAGCTATGCTCGGAGTTTCTCTGGTAGATATGATTCGGAATTAACAAATCCGCCAGAGAACTAAAGTCACCGACATAGCGTTTCGAAATAGCCTAACTAAAGTGGCAATGGGCTAGTCACGTTCGTCCGAGATCCAACAATGTGACCGACGGAGTGACACGGCTGCTGTTTTGCCTTCCTATGCCATAAAAAAAAGAGAAATACTGAACTGTACAAAAAGATAAGGAACTTATAGATGCATCATGCAGAAGCATTAACATGTTCACTATGTTACAAGAAAGAAGTATTTGGTCGTATTTGGGCGGCAGCTATTTATCCTTGTTTTACGCTCTGTGCGCTACATTCCTGCGCCATTTGAAATTAGGACCTGATGCGGGAAAATGTAGGTCTTAACGCAAAGCTGGCAGTCTTAATACGGGTAGTATGTGACCCGAACAGCAAGGGCAGTAAATCTGATTCTGGCGCTGTGAACAAACGTAAGCGTGCGAAAGCAAGATGTGTCCTAATTGGTTAATGTCCCAATTCCTCCTTCAGAAAAGAAACATAAATACGTTACGAAAAAAGCATTCTCCAGGATATGGACAGTCGATGCTGAGAAATATAAAATAGAATATTGATAATAGATGATAGTTGTGTAATTAAGAAAGAATCTAGTGAAAATTCCTTATCTATTCTTTTTTTTTCTTCGCATTCCATTACTTGCTTTATGTTATCTTCCTATAAAATATATATTCCTTCACCATTATTTACATTACCTTAAGGTAACTTCGTCAAGGTTCATCGTCGCCCATATCTCAAAGCCTGGAGACAAGAGTCTTCAACCAGTGCGTCCTGCCTGTACTCTCTTACGTTGCCGAGGGGTGGACACAGTCGGTCCGTCTTCTTCACAAGCTCAAAGTCGCTCAGAGGGCTAAGACAACCTTTGAGTCATGGATCTTAGCCAGTAAAAGTTCTGACTGTCCACATACTAATGGATTTCCGCAAGGTAACGCCTGACTCTGTTAATCATCTATTGGAAAGTATTCGTTTTTATGAGTCGATATGTACATTGATTACTCATGGAGTACATTATGGAGTTGTTTTACTGATAAGTCACCATTAGTTTGTGGATTTAAGTGCTAGCCTGAAAACTATACGGTCGGATTGTGGCATTTTTGCCTTGAAAAGTATAATACTGCCTTTAAAAAGCATATATTTGTTACCATAGATAACATCTAAAAGGACCTCGTGTGCATTAGTCTTGATTTTTCTACCCTATCAGAGAATAATAAATTAAGATGTTTGTTAAAATATTGTATACATGCAAAATACTTTTTAGTATCTTCAAAAGGATGTTTCCCCATATATTTTTATCGCCATGATATATAATTATACACACGGAAAGACAAATTGAGTCATTTTTTGCGAGCGGAAGCTATTAATCGTTGTGTATACACTAGATATGCATATTCCTTTTGAGATATACGTGCATAGTATTTCAAAATTACATGACTATCAATTTCAGATAGATAGATAATCTGAATAATTTGGTTTCTGCCTAATGTTTTTATTAGTCATGTCACAAAAGCTATAGAGCGCATTCTTCCTTAAATAACTTGCAATTTTTTTATGTGTTTAGAAGGCAAACGAGCAAGCGTATCGCCTGATGGAAAGCAATCAACACTGCCTACTCCTACGAGAAACAGGCGTGATAATATGTATGTATGAACAGCATTCATGAGAAAATGTATCAGACTTTTATGTTCCGATCTGATAAAATGAAGAACTTAAATACATAAAAAGAAACGGAGTCTAAGGGGCTTCTTAGCATAATCATGTAAGGAATTATTCATTCAACACTAGCGCACTGCGCACCAGACGATGGAAACATCCAACATGTCCGCATATAGTAATATGACACACGGGCCATTAAAGCCTATAGGATATATTTACTGACTCGTGTAGGGGGTGTAGTTGAGGACATAAAAATTGTCGAAGGCATGCCATGTATACTCAAGGGATACCCATTGCATGACAATAGTTTTTTTTTGTTTAATTTGCTAAGGCATTAACGAGTTAAGCCATTCAGTTAATACATAAATAGGTATATAAATAGAATCATAAGTCCCTCATACTGTTATTGTTAAATATTCATTGTAATTGTTGTGTATAGTTGTAACTGGACTTCGGGTTTGCCTTAAATTGTTTTGCATGTTCGTTATCTTATATTTAATTTAATCTGTAGTCTGTAACTGTACCTTCTGTAATAAAAAAAAATACATATCACGCCTGTTTTCCTTAGGGGTAAGCAGAGACCACAGACCTCCATCTGTTACGATCCCTACACACTTCTTCGCTCCATCCACATTCATCACTCTCCTCATACAAGCTCGTTGGTTAAGGATACTTTTGACCTGACCTTTTTTGCAAACTTCAGCAATTCGGTCAGGGTATGTTCTCCTTTGTCTTCCCTTATCGACCCTTCCATCCACATGAATTAAAACAGAGCCACATAGAAATTATTTTAATTAAGGCTAATTTTTAAATACCTGTTTGTATCTTTGTATCGTCGTGATATTTAGTCATCAGAGACAACGTAATTGGATCAGTTCATTAGCGTTAGTAGTCGTTTTTTTTATCAGCCCATATATGTCCCACTGCTGAGCACGGGCCTCTCCATTTCTGGAGAAACGGACGTTAACCTACTGAGCTTGTCCAATGCGGATTGGCGGGGTTACCAGACTCGGAATAAATATTTGTAATCCATACATATATTTATTCCGGGAATCTAACCCACGACCATTGGTCGTCTCTGGTTTGTTTGGAATCGGAATTAATATGTGGAGCCTATCCGCCATTGGCAATCACGGTGGGTAATTTCTTTATTCAAGGGGGAGGTCCGTTGCCCAGCAGTAGGGTATTTATATGGCCTGTAAAAAGTAGAGTCACAAAATTTATGAGATATAAATAAAACTTGGTACATTTATTAGAAAACTTACACGATCTGTATTACTTTCAAAGTTTCCCACAGCGTTATTTGCTATAATTATTACGCTTTTCTTTTGTTATACTGTTGTACTCTTTATTCTCGCTGTAAGTTTATCGATAACTCTTGCTCTATTCAATGTATGTTTTGTCTTTGTTGTCGCACGCCTTAGTACACCGTAAAAACATTTTTTACTTTTGTTCTATATTTTTATGAGGTATATTTTTTTATGGTAGAAACACACAAAGAGAAGCGGGACAATTTATACATACATATCGTCAGGCCTGTCACGAAAATTGGCGGGAAACAGTCGTTTTTTAAATAAAGCAGATCTCTATGACGTTCATGTTTTAAAGTTGAAAACAGATTAAAAAACTTACGAGTTGTACATATTTCCTGTTTTCATAATTTAATTCTGTTACTACACACGTAGAAATAAGTAAATGATGGAAATAAAATGAATAAAATATCTTGAGAAACAATAAAAATAAATGAACAATTACTAAGTCTTACTTAGAATTATTAAAGTTATTATAGAATAATTTAAACATAATTACCGCACACATTAATCTATTCTGACTAGTTGAAGACATTACCTGTAACAACAAAAAAAACATAATATTTTAAATAATTCCATTTACCATACACGCGCAAGCTACAATATAAGGAATCTATTCCTACCTACTTTAATTGCATCTGTTTACTAATAGGATATTTTAAGTTTTATAACCTATTAGAATTTTTTTTATTTATATACTAAGGCCTATCCCCCGCAGGGGTTGGCAGAGACCACAAGCTCCGTCCGCTACCAATCTTCGCAGCGAAACGGTTCTCTATTAGTCGCTTTTCGCCTCGTGAGTATCAGGACGTGACGGGTGGCGAACCACGTCTTCGTCATTTTTCAACAAATTAGGTATATTAAATTCGTCTTTAACTGAATCCCACGAGCCGCAAGGGAGGATGGAGGTCAAGCCCAGCAGAGCCTGCATGATGAGGTAAGGGACCATAGTACCCAGGGGAGCCTGATCCCGGGACGGTCGGCACGCTTGCGACTAAGCTCGCCCTTAGCCACGCATCCATTGGCCCGGCAGACCGTGGATTGGCGGAGAGGAAGGGAAAGGATAGAGAAGAAAGGAAATGCGGTTTGAGGGGGGGGGGGTATTTATAAATCCTCAATATATATTCCGATGCGGGGATCGAACCCGCGACGATTGACTCCGCGGGTGGAAGGCCCCGCCACTGAGCCAATCGGTCGTAGAATTTTTTTATGCTATAGAAAGGCAAACCAGCCTACGCCCGACGCCTAAAAAAAGCAATCAATGCCGCTAAAACATCAGAAGTGTGGTGTTGTAGCGTTTGAGAAATGTAGAGGCTTGTTTTTGAAGGTTTTAATGTCGTATCGGTTCGGAAATACTGTTGAGATTACGAAGTCCGACATAAGTTTGTAGATATTAGTTGTTTTTGAAGTGGTAGAGCCACGCTGCAGAATGTTCTGTAGCAATCTATCATATAAATAGTATCTTCTGTAGCAAGAATGGGCCGGCCCGCCCGGGAAAGTAGCTACCGCACTTCGTCCCGTGAGTCGTTGAGTTCCGGAGGCCTAACCCCCCTCTCCCCTCCAATAATGCTACTTTCCTTAAAGGCCGGCAACGCTTGTCTGTGGGCGGCGTTGATTGCTTTCCATCGGATGCCACGCCTGCTCGTTTGCCTTCCTATACCATAAAAAATTTCGTATCACGTGGTAGTAAGTGAAGTGGCTCATAAAAATCCGCAACGATGGATGCATCTCTGATACATTGGAAGCCGATAAATATATGTATAGCCTCCAAGTATTTATTCCTAATCTGGATGTCCCATTAATACGCTTAGATTAAGCGTGGTAGGAAGCTCATTCCCCCAGAAATCAGAAGGCCCTATTCCCAACAGATGGACATAATATAAGCTACAAAATAATACCTTTGTATCTTTTTATGAATTCATATATTATTCACGGTTAACCTATATTTATGTGTGTATATATGATGTATATTTATGTGTATGTAATTATATGTGTGTGTCTGTATGTATATACTAATATATTTGCCTATGGGTATTATCTTTGTTTATTAATATTTTTTTTCTTTCTCATCAAATTATCTTTTTAACATTGTGTCCATCCCACGGTGGTCTGGAAGAAATCGCTATTAGCGATAAGACCGCCATTCGTATATAAATATTACAATCAATAAATGTATAACTTTGTTTTATAGTGTACAATAAAGAATATCTATCTACAAAAAAAAGATAAGTAAAATTAATTACGGAAAAAATAAATACAATGAAATAATTATGGAATTGCGGATGTCTATGGTACGCCATGCAAGTGACATACTTGTTCGTTTAACTTCCTATTCCATAAAAATAAGAAAAAATGGCGCAATTAATAACTGAAATACTATTACGCGAATCGCTGACGTATGGTTAGACTATTATGTTCCCGCCGAAAATAAGCGGCCATTATTTTCGTATGCCATTTGACAGATCTGGATTGCGCGAGCTTTGGCAACGCGGTCAAAGCGCGCGCTAACGTTCAGAAATGTATTTGTTTTTAAAATTTTACTAATTTTGTTGCGAAATGAATACAAATTAATGCTTAAATAATGAATAAAAGTTTTATATCGGTCATGAGATAAATGCTCTACATTATGTATATAAATTAGACTCGTATAATTGTCATTAGAAATTAAAGGCCATTCATAAAATACGTCATGGTGAATCTTGCCTTTTCGTACCCCTTCCCTGACTTTGCACTTTCTGCAACCTTAATATTTACGTTCTTTTTAGAACAAAAACATTGATATTTTAAAATATTTATTTTCTATTAACCTTAATCTCCAAACGCTTTTTAGATCATTTAAAATCACAAAAGTCATGTGACGTAATTTATGGATAGCCCCTTATATTCTTTTCTCTTGACTTTGATTACGAAGAAAACGGCTTGCTTGATACTCTGCGTATCGCGATGCGAGCCAGTAACAATAGCAATCTGAAAACAGTAGCCAAAAAATACGACTCTTCCTTGTGGGGGTGCCTTACGCGGAGGGTAATACCAAAAAATCCCGTTTTTCCTCTGCTGTAGGCCTCTATTATTATTATTTAGTTTTATCCCCACCTAGATGAGTGGCGATCCAGTGCGGTGCGTTTTTCTAGAAACTTCTTTCCACGCACCACTACCCTGTGAAACTAGCTATCTTCAGATGAGTTTCCGAACCGATACGACATTGGAACCTTCAAAAAAGAGGCCTACAGTTTTATTAAAGGCCGGCAACGTTTCTGGAATGCCTGTGGTATTTTGGATGGCTATGGGCGGCGTTGATTGCTATCCGTTATAGCTGTTAGCCAGCTCGTGTGCCTTCCTATCCCATAAAAAATATAATACCAATAAGGTTTTGTTACAATTATACAATTAGGTTACAATTATTTTATTTTAACTTTAAATATTACATATCTTATATATTATATTATCAGAATATATGAATGACGTCAGCCGAACTAATTTTTTGTTCTCATAAAACAATTTATTTCAATTTAAATTTTAAAATTACGAATTTAAAAAGAAGTAATATGGTATAAAAGTTTTATTACATTATTGATACATTTATCAAAGTTTCACTACAGTACCCCACAACATCCACTATCAATTCTACATCTCATATTAGTTGGCACATCTAAATAATTTGCCAACTGACACTTTTCCGAGTCGAAGACTATTTCACCTTCAACGTCCTTCATAGAAGAACTAGAAGCGGATGTCATAGTGTGAAAACCAACTCTATTTCCACTTTATATCCGTGTGCTCATATCACGAATCTAATGTACAGTCACAAGGAAATGGATGCAGTTATTTGTGTTCCAAATAAAGGAAATAAGACTGCAATACGTATTTACTTATATACGTTCTCTTGCGGCATTCCTCTGACATATTAGAAATAATATATGTGGACAGTCAAAAGTTGCTGTGACAAGCAAGTGTGCTGAAGACAACCGAAAAGTCTTCCGTAGAGTCTACTATACCTGAAGATGTCTCGTGTTGGGGCGAAACACGTGTCGTTTACAAGATGGAAAAGTGGTAATGTATGTTTGGTGTTGTGTGTAGTGATTGGTGGGTGGAGAATTGATGGTCGATTTTGGGTAAGTTTTTGGTTTAGGTTCCAAATAAATCCACTTCATCCAGCAGAAAAACACACATTATTAATTTTCTGTTATTGTTTTGCTTGTCGCGGATCTTAGCTAAGTAAAACTTTTGACTGTCCACATAGTGATGGATTTCCGCAAAGTAACGCCTGACTCCATTAATAATCAGAAATAATATATCTCTACATATAAAAATGGAAAGCTATTTTATTAGTCTCGCTAAATCTCAAAAACGGCTCGATCGATTGGAATATATTTTTTTTATTTTATTCGTTCTAATACAGGAAAGGTTTACGAATAAAAAAAAATTATATACAGCTTAAAAAATGAAAAATTATTGTTCTTCCAATTACTTTCAACAGATGGCGTTCGTGACGGCTTGTTTGTTTATTGTTGTTATACAAAACTGTTGTTTCTCACCTAAGTACTAACATACTAGGAGAAGATAAATACAGGGGCATATCAATTGTAGGTAAAACGAAATTCACCGGGCCATCTAGTATTTAAATAAACATTATGGTTTATTGTTACGGTTTTTCTAACAGAATTGACCTTCAAAATGGATAACTAAAAATTGTATAGAAAAAAAATCGTGGATGGGCGACCATGTCGGGAAAATAAGTAATTCTTTTGCCGTGTTTCCATCATGTCGGAGGGCATTTTCGGTTTGAAATAGCAGTTATAGTGAAAAATGGTGCTGTGCTTATGACGTTGTCGAAGTAAGTCGCCATATTGAGGTGTTGGAGGATGTGCTGATGGCCATTTCTCGTCGGTAAGAAGTAGAATTATAATTCCCTATGAAGTTCTTTGAAACACACAGACACCATTATTTTTGTGATTTGTGTTCCGCGTGTTAGCAAAGTCAGTTTGACTTCCCCGCCCACCTTTGAAATGGATTTTACAAAGATGTTTTGCAAAGTAACGCCTGACTCCATCAATTATATGTTAATCTTCCTTAATTTCCTTTTCCCTGTTTACGTAACGCCACTGCAATGATAGGATGGCAAACGAGCTGGCGTGCCGCCTGATGGAAAGAAATCAACGCCCCCCATAGACAACCGGGACACCGCAGGAGTCACGGAAGCGTTGCCGGCTATTTAGGTATGTGTAGGCTTGTTTTTTGAAGGTGCCGATGTCGTATCGGTTCGGAAAGACCGTCGAAGGTACCTGATTGGTAAGTGGTGGTGCGTGGAAAGAAGTTTCGAGAGAAGCGCACCGCAGTGGATCGCCACTCATCCAGATGGTGGGGATGAAACTTTTCTTCACAGCGAGTTGTGTGGTTGTGGAATTCGGCGGCGGGAATAAAAGTTTCAGTTATCCAAGGACATCACCGATTGTCAATCTGATGACTATCGATTCCATAAAAAAAATCTTAACATTTTAGTGAATAACCCTTTTTATAAATGTATATTTTGTAATACATACCAACAATATTTAATTAATTCCACGTTGTATGACCCATAATATTCCGATGCTCGTTATTCTGAAGTGCATTCTGCCTGAGACACCGTTCTACCGAGGCTGCGCCTTAATTACTAGCATTTCCTCTAACATACCCCGCACTATAAGTGCATGGGGGCGCGGAATACTGCTCCCATTAAAAGGGGTAAACAGAAACTATAAACGTACCGTATGATACGTACACATGGTGTGGTATGCCATTCGCGTAGGATTGTCAAACTAAATTCGCTTTGAAAGTGATAAAAATTATTTATACATATATTTAAGGAGTAAAAAGGTCACCTGATGGTAATTAATTATATATATTATGACGCCTGCCTCGCTTTTGGCAATCACGGTTGCCAAATTATCGCGCTTATTTTTTTATATATATTTGTGGACATTTATCATCTACTTGTCTTGATATCTTTCATTTTGAAGAATTTAATTTGTTTACGGTTGCTTTTTGTATTAACCTATTTATATTTTTTATTAATTAAACGAAATTAACTTTAAGCGCGCCATTAGGCATGCGAATAAAGGGAGGTGAAGTTTATGGAGTTTATGGAGGGTGAGGAAGAAATAGGTTGGGCTCAAAAAATCCTTGCACTCACTATACGAAATGCAGTAACAAGTTATGGCTATTAACTTTGTTTATTAATAAACTTTTTCTATCATCAAATTATCTTTTTAACATTGTGTCCATCTTACGGTTGTCTGGATGAAATCCTACTAATATTATAAATGCGAAAGTTTGTGAGTATGAGGTGGATGTTTTTCGTGTAGATCAGGGATGAGCAACAGGCAGCCCTAGGCCGCTTGCGGCCCGCCAAGCATTTCTAAAATTGAATTTATTTTATCGACTTTCTCCCATCAATATATTGTTATAAAATTAATTTTAATAAAATGATAGTACATACTAAACCGAAACAAATTATTAATAAGTGGTACTTTGTGTGCGGCCCGTCAAAAAATTTTAAAATTTAAATTGCCCTATTGATTAAAAAGGTTGGTCACCCCTGGTGTAGATTAATTAAGGCGTAGACATTCTACGACTTGACATTTGGTTGCAAAGGTAATTTAAGTAAGAACCAAATTATATAGGCGTAGCTTGACAAGACTCTGCTAGCTCGGTCACCGGATGGAAGAGAATCATGCGGTCAAATACAGTCTGATCGGTCGCCCTAGGTATCGATTTACGCACTGATCGCCAACGTAAGCGAGTTTTTGGCAGGCAATTGGCGAGGCAGGCCATCAGCATGATCAACATCAGACAGGTTCTCGTATCGGAAGTCAATACACTTAAATTGTGGTACCGGCAGAAGTAAGTAAGCCTGACAAGACATTCCAATATATTTTGTGAGATATTCCTATTTGATACTTGCATAATAAGTATACTTTATATGTGAGAAGAAAGTTTAAAAAAAATGGTCGCCAACCATACTTAAGAGTCATCCCTAAGAGATGCAAGTACTAAAAGGGGCCCTTAGTGATGCAAGTCAAATAAATACCTCCAAGCCATCGCTTGAGTTGCACGAATGAATACATTTCCTGCAGCTCGAGTAGCGCAGTAAAGAGAATTGTCCGCGTATGCAGGATAAAACATTTCTCTCCTCCTTATATACGAGTACATAAGGGTACATAGTATGTACCCTTATGTACTCGCATTTGCCATACAGAGCGAGTCAATGAAGGGGCAGTGCAGGAAAAGTACTGTTAACAATGAAGATAATTTTAAAAGAAACTTTGTTCTTTTTTTAAAAATAACTAACTGAAAAGTCATAAATTGACTTTTCCCGCCAACATACATCAGTGACGTTGCGTTTTTATTTAATTTGCATTATGTTTTGTTATTATCAGTTATATTATTTGACTGTCGTGGCGTATTATACAATATAGTTCGATTAGTGAAGCGATAAAAATTAAATGCGTGTTTCGTGACTTTTAAGTTGACTGAAAAAGTCCATAGAAGATTTTGGTAGAATAGGCACCATTTTATCACGACGTAACGTGATAAGCTGACTAGTTTGATAGTGGTAGAGCCGCGCTGCAGACGAATACTTCGTCAAGAATGGCATAATATTTGTCTGTAGCATGAATGGGCCCGCAGAAAACCGGCATCTGAGTGGTAGCTTAGCTACCGCGCTTCGTTTGGTGAGTGGCTGAGTTCCGGAGGCCCAACATCCTCCTCCTCCCATAATAACACTTTCCTTAAAGGTCGGCAACGCTTCCACACTGCCTATGGCGCTGCGGATGTCTATGGCATTGTTTGCTTTCCATAAGGTAACACGCCTGCTCGTTTGCCTTTATATCTCATAAAAAAATGTTAAATTATGTGTGCTATCGAGCTTTGTTCAACGTGTATGCAATTATTTTTATTTACCGCTCATCGCCAACAAAGGATCACGAATAAGTGAGTCGTTAAAAGAATTTATTATGATGAAGACGACAAAAATTAGGGTCAATGTTTGTAATGACAAATTCATCCTTTTTTATTAACTGAAGTGACTTTCAACTAAAATGAAATAAATCGTTGTATGTATCATTCGATACAAAAAAGGGGAAATGCTGTAAATGACACAGATGTCAGATAAAGAAGAAAGAAGAGTCTCACAGCTCTACGACCAGTAGAAAAATTACTGCACCATGTTACTGAAACTGGCTGTTTTTGAGAGACTCACACACTCACACTCACACACACTCACAGTAATAGTTTTTTTTTGGTTCTGGTGGTAATTTTTTATTTTGCGGTTTCCCATATTTTCGATTTTTTTGATTCAATATGTATATCTTCATATTAAACAAAAAAGGACCACTCAGGTTTCGGCAAAAGTGACATCTGGAAATCTAAGACTACTTAGAATTTTCATACGGTTTTTCTTTACCGACCGATTTAAACCGATTCTTATGAAACTTTCTACACACATTGAGTTACCATGACAAAATAACATTATTATTGTTCTAATTTGGTAGAGAAGGTCTGCTGTTGCTTACTAGCAACCAACCTCCTCGAGTTCGCTTGGTTTTGACGAATCCCATAATTATACTTTGTGAAAAAAAAATCTACTTGTTACCTCCTGCAACTGGCAGGAGGTGGAGCAGGACATGTCGTTGACGAAATATCTGTTTGGAGGCCAAGATCCATTTTGGGTCCTGCGCTGCGCCAACAAAGTTAGTTAGTTTTTTAAAAAAAAACATATTAAAACCTAGAAAATCGGTATAACGATTGTATAATACAATATTTTGACATGTTTCGGTACTTGCACGATGATTAACAGAGTCAGGCGTTGTTATGTGGAAATCCATTACTATGTCAGAACTTTTACTTAGGTGAGATCAGCAACAAGCAACCAAAAACAGAAAAATAATATTGTAATAATGTATTTTCTACTGAAAGAAGTGGATTTGTGAAGTGAACGGGGAATTTAAACTAAATCTTATAAATACGGTCGTCAGCAACTCTTCACTTCCCAATCACTATCAACAACACCAAACACACATCACCACTTTACCACATAGGCACACGACACATGTTTCGCCTCAACACAAGGCTACGGGAGACAGGCGTGACGATATGTATGTATGTATATCGTCATTCCATACCAAAAAAAATCGCCGAGAACCCGATCTCGGTATTTATGATCTCTGCGCCCCACATGTTAATCGCAGAAGCTGCAGTTTTCGCACATAATAAAAATTAAAGCGAGCAATATTTTTGACCTTGGGGTTGCACTCCTTTGTCAAAGCAATGCGATACCACGAATATCTTCAGTGCAACGAACTTTTACATTACAACTGGAATGACCATACTCCTGTTTTAAGGGGGACTGTTCCAATTCTTATTCGACCCGGTGTCTCCATAAAACGCCACAGTAACTTTCGAACGTTTTCCTTTATGGGATTGGTAGGAAAACGAGGAGGCGTTTCTTCTGCAATGAATACCACCCATAGAATTTTACAGTGCCATACGCTATACATTTCAAGAAATGTGTTAACTTGTTTTTTGAAGGTAACGTATTTCGTAACAAAAAATACTCAAAGCACAAATTCCAATGTCGTATTTCGTAACGAAAAATACTCAAAGCACAAATATAAGCAAAAATTCCCATCGGGTACATGGCTTAATAAAAGAATTTTAACCTGTTTTAAACCCCCAACCCTTAACGAAAGAATTTTCAAAAACACCTTTGTATAGTTCGTTCGTCAAAAAATAAATGGTCACACTAATTGTAACGCGTTTATTTTTATCGTGTCACAGTTGCACATAATTCTTCAGAAGGCTTTTTTGTACGTTTTAATGCATTTTCTTATGTTAATGCGTTTTATATGCAATTTTATGAGCGTGGTCTTGATGTCACTACACGGCTGGCATTTTTGGCGGTAAAAATACTTCGTATATGCAACGGGAATTAGTCGGTTGACAGTGAATTTATATAATTCTCATATAGTGTTATATAGCAAAGTTTACAGGAGGAAAATTTTTGTCAAAATTTTCCAAAATATACAACGTATTTTTCGGACTATAAGACGCACTTTTTAACATAGAAAAATGGACTTAAATTAAAAATGCATTATGGTCCGTGTCTTATAGATTTGAGAAGCGTCTTATCATCCAGTACTTCTTATAGTCCTTGTTTATATCTTATCCCATAAGTATTTATCTCTACCTCCCCATATGTAGCCTTGTACAAAACGGGTTAAATTGTTGTAATAGTTGAAGTATTCTGACTCGGAATATATATGTAGGGACACTTAACAAAATAGCTCTCCATTTTTATAAAAATATGTTTAAAAAATATGTATGAATATTTTGTTTTATCCCTATACGGGAATAAAACCCGCAACCATTGCCTCCGAAGGGGGCAATTTTGCTGCTGTAGATTACATTAGTGATACATTGATTAATGTAAAACTAATGTATTAAAACTTTTTATTTGAATATAATTTTTAAACAATATAAAAAACCTTCTTTATTATATTACTTTTTGAACATTCGTTATTTTTAAAAATTTGAAATATATTAAAAAAATAAAAATGGAGGAGAGATTTTGTTAGTCTCCCTAAAACTCAAAAGCAGCTCGACCGATTTGAATATTTTTTTTTAAATTTTGTTCGCCTTAATAAAAATGGAAGGTTTATGATTAAAAAAATATAAGGAAAACATAAAAGTATATTTTAAAAAAATTAAAAATTCTTTCTCTTCCAATTACTTTCAATAGATGGCGTTTGTGAGGGCTTTATCGTGTAACGGTTGTGTTGTTATACAAAAGTATCCTTTATTTTGTGCGATTTTGAAAAGTATTACATACCTCAGTACTAACATACCAGGAGAACAGAAATACAGGGGAAAATAAATTGTAGGTGAAACGAAATTTACCGGGCCTTCAGCTAGTATTAAATAAAATATTCTTTTTTCGAATTAATGATGATTAGACTCGACTGACGTCTCTCGTATAACATATCGCCCTTCCTCGCACAATAATTAATATGAAAAACTGTGTAAATGTACAGCGAATTGAAATATAAAGTAATATCATTTAGAAGTCGAAGTCGAAGAAGAAGGGCCACAAAGATTTCGTGTCACAGTATCAGTTCGCACGATATACTATTGAATTACTGGATATCTGGTATTCTACCACCGTGTGATTTAATCGCAGTTTTCTGTCACGAACGGTGCAAGTGAGGAACGGTCTACCACGCTACCACCGCTTGCGGTGTTCTAACGTATATACGACATAGGGGCATTCAAGAGACGAGCTTATTTTTTTATTTATTATTCAAAAAATATACAAACCTATTTATTTATACTAATATACTCGCCGAACTTTTAACTTTGATGTCGAGACGCGCTCAATTTCACTTAATTACTATACTATACAGATATATATTTTGAAATAATATATACTATATCCAACAAGAACCAAATCGACATGTTTTTTACAGAGCAGTAGCATCACTTGCTGGTACTTATATTATCTGTATATATGTATGTATATATTGTGTACGTATGTGTGTATAAGTATATATGTTATTTATGTATGTACTTTGTGGACAGTCAAAACTTTTACTTAGCTAAGATCTGCGACAAGCAATATGTATGTACTTATTTATGTGTATTTATATATGTATTCCAAATTTAAATAATGACCAAATGCTTAATGAGACCGAATGCTCCATCCAACTTCACCTGTAAATTATCACAAATAAAATAAAATCAATAAATAAAATTAATATGTAAAATAATTTTTTAGTCAAATTCATCAAGAAATAACTTTTTCAAGTTTTGGTTTCAGCACATTTTTACTTAATATCGGACTTCCTCTTGACATTTCAATATCTACTAAATACCTTAGGTACTAGAAATAATACTAATTTTGTTTTATTAAAATAAACTGTCCCAGTAATATTGGCCATACTCACAGAAGGCCGGCAACGTGAGCGTTGTGGTTGTCTATGGGTGGCGATGATCACTTACCACCAATTGACCCGCATGCTCGTTTGCCTGGTTCGCTATAAAAAAAAACCTTTTAGGCAGTCAATTATTCTCAATACAGGCAAATATACCAATTTCATTTGTATGTATCGACAGTCCGCATAAAGATAAGTCGCCCATTTACATTTAAACGACACCCACTATATAGCATACAGAATACCTTTTAACATATATTTCACATAAAGCAACAAAATTTTCTGTGAACTCGCCTGTAAGTTGGTGTCGTAAAATTGTGCTAGAGGTATTAAGGAGCTGAGGACCCGCTGGAGGTCGACGTCCTGGAAACAGCTGACGCCCGGAGGGACGCCCTCGAAGGGCAACGAACCCACTACCGTAGCTTTGTCTAGCTGCGGCCCGGAATTAAAAAGCAACCGACACTGGATACGGTATCAAATGAACAATATTCATTTATTCACGACTGACTTAACACTACATTACCCAGCAAGTCATTTTGACTGTTTGTTGATTGAAAATATATATATATTTATAATAACTAAATGACCCAGTGAACTTTGTTTCACCTACAATTTATTTAATTCAAATTAACGAAAATGTTATCTCCTGCTAGGTTTATTTTCTCCTGGTATGTTCGTACTTAGGTATGCAATACTTTTCAAAATCGCACAAAAGAAATGACAATTTTGTATAACAATATGTCCGTTAGCAGATAAAGCCGTCACGAACCCCATCTATTACAAGTAGGAAGTAAAAGGAAGAAAAAGAACTTTTAATTTTTCAAGCTTTTTCATGTCTTCCCTATATTTTTTATTCGTAAATCTTTCCTGTATTATAGTGAATAAAATAAAAAAATATATTCAAATCGGTCGAGCCGTTTTTTGAGATTTAGCGAAACTAACAAAATAGCTATAAAATTAATGTTAGAATTTCTTAGAATTGTTTGACTTTGCATACAGTTGTATGTATGTAAAACTGTATGATGTCTTATTAATGGAGTCAGGCGTTACTTTGCGGAAATCCATCACTATATGGACAGTCAAAAATTTTACTTAGTTAAGATCCGCGACAAGCACAACAATAACCGAAAATTAATAATGTGTGTTTTTCTGTTGGGTTAAGTGGACTATTCGGTTGTCTTCCGTAGAGTCTACTATACCTGAAGATTCCTCGTGTTGGGGCGACACACGTGTCGTTTACAAAATGGAAAAGTGATAATGTGTGTTTGGTGTTGTGTATAGTGGTTGGTGGGTGGAGAATTGATGGCCGACTTTCGGTAAGTTTTTGGTTTAAGTTCCAAATAAATCCACTTAACCCAACAGGAAATCCATATGTATGATGTCTCTAAATTCTAAGAAATTCCATCAGTATAAATATTGTTTTATTTTTCTAAATAAAATTAAAAAGCAGTCAAAATGGCTTTTTGGTCAATCTAAGTGTTAAGATTAACTATGCTTAGGATTTTTCCCGCCAAGTTACATCAGTGACGTTGTGTTTTATTTCATTTTTATAATCTTATTTACATTATTTTTTATTATATTGTGGTGGATTTTACATTTAATACATTATCTATCTTTTGCCTTCTCTTAATCAATAAATAATTAACTTTCCAGAATCTTCTTTTTTTGTCAATAATGGAATATCTTTTTTGCTATAAGGAGAAAGCAATTGCTTTATTAAATATTTTCTTTATCTGTAAAGATTTATAATTATGTGTATTTATATCTTGAAAGGATCTTTTCGCGTCAACTTACATCAGTGACGTCTTTTTATTTCACTTTCCTAATCTTATTTTATTATCAGTTATATTGTTTTAAATTTCATCATCATCAGAGGCGCTTCAGCCACTGATGGGTGTTGACCTGGTCCAGAATATCTCCCTAGTCCGCTATATTTCTCACTCTCCCCCACCAAATGTTTGAATTGTGTTGGCGTATTACGTACAATATAGTTCGATGAAGACGTATGTGGAGTGATATGAAATGAATGAATGAAATGAATGATATGAATGAATGTCCGTAATAGGTTTTGAAACTTGATGTTATATTTTTTTACTTGACACTGGTATAATAGTTTTAACTAATTGCCATTAAAGATATAGATAAACTATGCTTAAGCTCTATGGTTCGCGGTGTAAAATGGACCATCCCTATTTTTTATGTGGATCGTAAGAGACGACTATGAGAACAAATACCTAGTACATTGACTCTAATGTCAATATAAGAATAAAAACTAATTTGCAATCTCTAATCGGCCCGCCGTGGAAGAAGGCCAATATGGGTGGCGTAGTAAAAAAACATATTCCTAACACAAATATAATTCGCTTACTGGGAATAGTTTAAAAAAGAAACTAGTTATATTAAAGCATTACTAGTCTTATTTAAAAAGTAGTAATGCCTAAGTATAAATCGAGTATTATTCTAGTTATTTGTTCTCAAATATATCAAGTTTAATTTTGCCTTCAAGTATTATGTTTAGACAACAATTAAGTTGGCAATCGCGTTGCTACCCGCCCGCACAAGGTCGTTACCCCTAGCCACAACAAAACTGACCGCATATTACGACGCGAATTAAAAAAAATGTTTAAATAAATAAGAAAGAGAACCATTCGTGCACAAACAACTTATTCCTACACCGTTTGCGTTATCTCTGTCGCACTTGAGGTGAGTGTTACGTGCGAGGGAGACAGAGCAACAAGGTCACTGGTCAGTCGCCAGTCAGACAGCGGGGCGCGCGGGAGGGTGGAGCGCGCGCGCAGACGGCGCAACGACATGGCGGCTGCCGGCAGACGTGACGTCACGGCGGCTCATGAGCCTCCAGTCCAGTGCGTAGGAATACCGACCCGCACGCATTACAAGCTTCATGTGTGTAACTCTTGAATAATTAAATACATACGAAGATATCCGCTATTGTAACATCATAGCTCGTTTCTCTCTGTATAACCACGTGGTTTTTTTCACGTTGATCGAACATCACACTCGACTGGTTGATATCGATTATACGCATTATAAATTGTAATCGGTAAATGTCTTGCCTTCCCAATAGAAATTTATAGATTCTACCGACTTTGATTTTTTTATCAGCAGAAGAGTAATGTTGCTTACCTAGGAAATAATGAGACATGACAGTGGACATTGTTGCAACTAATCACGATAGGTTAGAGGCGGAAGACTTGGTAGGAGAAAGAACTCTTGACTACACAAGAGTGCATAGAGATAGCGAATGCTTCTAAACTCTTTTTGGTCTCGATACATCATAATAATTTTTCGCTAAAAATGTTTATGACAAAGTTCATTAGTAAGAAAGACAATAAAAGGGTTAAGTTCTTAGTAAATATTTCATTATCCCAAATCAAAACTGACCAAAACATTGCCATACGCGCGAATAACTGACGGGTAAAGTCCATAACAAATGGTGGTTAATACTCAAAAAAAAATCAAAGATGATTCGATAGTAAAATAGCTACTAATACAAAGCGATTGTTACGCCTTGAAGTTTTATAATATAGAATGAGAAATATAGTGATTTAGTGAATCTTTATTCAAATACAAGGCGAATCAATGCCCCCTGAACCGTATTACTGCCAGCTTTCATATTTTTTTTAAAGAAAACGACGTTTTTAATATTACAAAAATTCTTATTAACTATCTTACTAAACTTATAATGTTAGCAAATAATAATACCTCTATTTCTTATGTTACAGGTCTCATGATCCCACACTCCTAGTGTGGGATCTAATTAGTCGCTGCGTTGTGGAAAACTAAGCTCTTCCCTTAGTAAATAATACAATGTAATAACACAAATATCAAAACAGTAGAGAACAAAAAAATCAACCATTTTAAGGCCATTGTTTTTTATATACATATACTTAAAACTGCCAAAGAAATCTTTTGTTTTTGATGTCATTTATCCTTGTCACAAATAGTTGGCCTCTTTGTGATGCCCATTTCTAGGATAACAGGAATAAATCCTTAACCTCGATACGGTGATCACTTACCACTAAGTGAATGTAATAGAACAGAACAGGCAAATGAACTGCATGTTCGTTTGCCTGTTCTGTTGTATAAAAAAACTATAAGTAGGTCCTAGGCTATTCTTCGCCGATCCTTTTGTGAAAATAAAAAAAAACTTATATATAATAATGGCCACGAAAAACTAACTAATAATATTAGGTGTACAAATAAGTTTCCGCAGTTTTTTATAAAAAATTAGGAATTTATTGTAAAGGAAAAGTACATTACGTTTTATTCAAAGTATTTTCCATCATTTGCCACTACTTTTCCCCATCTTTCTGGCAACATTCGGATACCCCGTCGAAAAAACTCTTCATCTTTTGACGCTATCCACAAATCTACCCAATTTTTGGTGTCTTCATATGATGTGAAGCGCTGCTCAGACAGACCATGTGCCATCGACCGGAACAGGTGATAATCAGAAGGGGCTAAGTCTGGTGAATACGGCGGGTGGGGTAAAACTTCCCAGTTGAGTGTTTCCAAGTATGTTTTTACCGGCGCCGCAACATGTGGACGAGCATTATCGTGTAAAAGAATAATTTTGTCGTGTCTGGAGTAGTAATGGGCGCGTTTTTCCTTAAGTGCCCGACTCAATCTCATCAATTGTGTTCGGTAGAGAGCTCCAGTAATGGTTTCGCTTGGTTTCAGCAATTCATAATACACGACACCAAGCTGATCCCACCAAATACACAGCATGAGTTTTTTTCCATGAATATTCGGCTTAGCTGTCGATGTTGATGGTTCGCCGGGCTTAACCCATGACTTTCTCTTCTTTGGATTATCGTAGTGAATCCATTTTTCGTCACCAGTGACTATACGATGCAAAAAACTCTTTTTTATTCCTGG
>JASFAT010004752.1:0-24341 GCA_031353405.1 Baronia brevicornis
CATAAAATTCTTCCAAATTCTTCGGGACCACAGCCCAACAGAGGTAAGCGAAAGCTTCATCAGGTATTTTAGCTACGCTGAAACCTTGCAGAGGTGGCACCCCGTCTCTTGAGAAATCGGCCAGCTGTTGGGCCAACTCGCAGTTCGCCTAAAATATAACTGTGTTATTATCGAATCTTTATAAGAAAATATTACATGCCCCTTTAACAAATTTATGCTTAATTTAAAGCGAAAGTACGTGCTATACATTGATTTACAACACATTCGAACGGAACAACTTAATACTTTCTGTATTTTAACATATTTTGCAAGCAGGATCATTTTTGGTACATGTTTTTAGAGATCTCATTTTTAAACTGGAGAACAATTGAAGTACAACAAAATATCGAAAAAATTTTTTAAATTTAACTTTGAATATAATGCGTATATAAATGTAATATAAGTTTCAATAAACAAAACATGAAAAAAAAGCAATGTTGTTACTCTTTTAAGAAAAATCTATTTATTTCAAATCACAGATATATATACATGAAGTTTACTACTAAATCATGCATGTAAACATTTTCCAACTTCTGCATTCATCTCACTACCTTGTTAAGTACGCTTAAGGAAGGGTATGTTCCATCAAATAATCACATAATGACACAAATATAGTAGACTTATAAAGAAAAAGTAGTTCTGTATGTATATTCTGTAGTGTATTCTGTAATGTATTCGAGAACAAAAATTTCTCAAATATTTTGAGTTATTTGTAAATATACTATTTTAACTGGTATTTTAATTTCAATTTAAAGGTAGACTTAAAAGTACTCCTATATTTGTATCTTTTACTAAACGTTGGAGTTCTACGAACACTCATTTCAATATTCAGTGAAATAATTTTTAATGTAAACCATACCCAGTTGGTTAAACTCCAAAAGTGAGATTTGTGTGAAACATTACGTAACATTTGTATTTCGATATATAGACCTAAAGAATCAAATTTTGTTTGTGACATGCAAGTTTAAGTTTACTTTTCTAACTACGAATTTTTTCGCCGTTTTTATTTTCCTTTTAGTCACCTTTGAGTAAAATTTGCCGGTTTATTATTTTGTGTGTTTGGAAAGTAAGCATAAAAGGACACATTACAGCGCAAGCTCGTTTTAAAGTGTTAATTAACAAAGCAGCATAAAAGGTTCGAAATTTAACCCGTAAACAATTTTATAATTTACTTTGATGGAACAAAACTTTGAAGCAGACTTTATATTTTTGATCAATTTTTGTTTTTATAATATGCGCTATATTATAAATACATAATAAACGATAGCTATTATATTTAAAGCTATTATATGGTCTAGTACAAGTGTGTAATAGTCTATACAAGTGTACAAGTAATTAATTATTATCTTATACTTAATATTAAAGTAAATTAAAAACAAACAAGGCAGACAAAATAATTTTGTATTACCAAGACGATTCTCATTCCAAACCCTTTTTTTATAACGTGAATGGAAGCTTTAATGTCAAAGCGTGTACGTAAAATAATTTACGCTTCTTTGATACCCAGCGGACATAAGATATTAAATGTTGACCTTACAGGGGGAAGGCTTTTCTGTTTGACATTTGTCGCTAAGTAACGTATAGCCCTTTTTTCATACTATAACAAAGTTTTTAGAAGCAACGAAGTTTTTACAAAAAAAGCAACGGGAGTTTGGTTGAGAGTTTTTGTATCATTTTGACCAGCTCCAGTTCAAAAAATTATTAATTTAATTTTACTTTATTAATATACCTCTTTAGAAAAAAATCTCGTTTTTATAAGTTATGGTTTATCTTTTCTTTGTAATATAATATACATATATACAAAGATATAAAGAACAATGCAATACCGACCGGTCAACGTCCTTTAGGTCGCCCCAGGTATCGATGGAGCAATGCAGTAATCTCGGATTTGCATGAGTTACAAGCTAACGATTAGCAAAAACCCGCACGAGACCAGTAGCTAGTTCTCGTATTGGAAGCCAATACTCACTTTTAGCTGAATTAACGAAGAAAGTTTTTAAATTATTATTTAATGAGTAATATTATATGATTATCTCTCTATTTCCTTATTGTACTTAAATTTAGAGTAAGGTTGTTATTATTGGTCCCTGTAATGACAGTATAACCTATGTAATTATTGGATGGCAAAGAAAAATATATGTAATTAAAAATAATGTTAAATACGAATCTACGTTGAGTTTACGAAGACGAACTGATTATGTAATTGGTAGATCGTAGGAGTTCTAGTTAGTAAACAGTGGATCCAACCTTATTAAGTTGGCAACGCCCGCTCTAGGGCCTTTTTGTGTTAAATCTTTAAATCTAAGATTTATTTATAAGGTATATCTTGTCTCATAACATTTTTTACAGACGCAAAATGTTGTGAGACAAAAAATTTTATTGGTACAAAACAGAAAATGGAATTAAAAGATACATTATGCATTCCTCAATTAAAAGATAAATTATGACTCTATATTGAACATCTCGTGTTTTTACAAAGTCAGGACTAGCAGCCATCCGAAGCACGACATAATTACGTTTGTATCTGTGTCTCCTACTTTTTATTTTTTTATTTATGTACACAAGTCATTGAAACCACTGTTTCAATTTCTGAGAAGTCGAGTTTAATAATAAGTGTTCCATCCATTAATTAAGATTTATTTAAACTTTACTATGAAAAGCGGCTTTGGGCAAAGTAAACTTTAATTAACTCATCTAGTTTTATTTAGGTTGCTTCAGCTTGGATTTTGACTTATGGAGTAAAATTTTAAAGTTTTTTAACTCAAGTAATTTAATGTATTTTATTGAGATAAAAAATATTTAGTTCATATTATTTACTCTTTGTATTTTTGATATGTTTATGTTCAAATGAAACACTGTAAAGTCAATTAATCCAAACGTTAATATTTTTTATTTTATTTTTTTTCTAGAATTGCTTTTTAAAGTTTATAAGGGTCTCTTATATTGGTCAGTAAACCTACTTGTAGTAGGATTTCTTATCTATTCAGGGTACACAACAAATAATACGGGTCATAGTTCATACACACACACACACACACATGTATGTACATATGTACATACGTAGGTAATTTAATATTATTTTTTATTTAGGTTCACTAACGACTTAAACACTAAAACAATCCTTTACATTTTTAGTATACACTTATGTTATTAGGTTACTAATGTTTGTCATTTATAGATAGACACCACATGCAAAACGTAAAATAATGGACTTAAGAAAATATAAGTACAGACTAAGACATCAAAGCAGGTGTAAATACTAATACTATTACAATTATTAGTATAGTGTTCTTTGTTCAAATTTAGCCAGTGAATCCGCATGCATACCTATCAAATTGCTGTATTTATTTAAATCACACGAGAAAAAGGCGAGTTCGCACCAAACACGGTTTTCCAAAGAGGTGGTAACAACGGGTTTGAATTTACTACATAGAAATTCCCTGGAAACTTTAAAAGATACTTTGCATATTAAGTTGGGGAAAATTCTTTTTATTTCACAATAATTAAAGTAAAATACGTTATACAAATCATTCTTCAATTCTCTATTCAAATATTGTCATTTGATTGAAAGAATTTCAGTCTGTCTTTGTACGATGTTTTTTTTGTGACTCCAGCATTATAGATCAAGTTACAAAAAAATCTCTTGAATTCATTCTAGCCTTAGTGTATGAGTGGAAATTTAGCCTAATCTTCACTAAATTATGACCTTAGTTGATGGTTTGTAAAAAAATTAATGTTTCTTGTGATAAATCTCAACATCTTAGATACCTTCCTAACCATAAGGTTATTGTTGGGTATGAACGTTAGAGTTTAGTATGACTACATATATGATTTCATTTATTTCACCAGTATCATCCATTTAGGTATATGAGCTTTTTAAGCGTATTCATTTTCAGGTAAACTTTGTGTAATAGCATTTTTTTATATTGGGGCTCATTCTATGTATTATGCTCGCAACATTTTAGTAATAATGGAGAGTTTTCACTGTTTTTTTGTTTGACCAGTTTAATATCATCTGCGTATACTAGATAAGACACATAATATGCAAGTTCCTGGTATATCATTAGTAAAAATATTGAAATGTATTTATTTAATTGAGAATTTTGTGGTAATCCTAATGAAATACTATAACGTAACGACATAAAAACTTTTGAATTGTAAATATGATTTTAATTGTGGTTAAAATAATATACGTCCATCTATTATTATCGCGTTGTTTTGTAAAAGCTGTGAAGTATTTTTTAATTATTTTCATAAGCCAGTTGCATAAGTTTTTGACCATTCCGTGTTCTTGTTTCTGAGCAGTATGGACCAAGTACTATCTCCCCTCCCTCTTTTTCATTTCCGGTTTTTGTGTTGTAATTGCCCATCACTATCAAATTTTCATGAGCGTGATTTATTATTGCATCTGTCAGCGTAGAGTAGAAATATTCAATTTCAACGTTACTAGACTGTTCGGTTGGAGAATAAATTTGTATGATTGACTACATTTTTTTTTGACCACACTCTTAGGGCGGTAATTTAAAGTTTAATGTTACAATGTGCTTAGATACCCCGATGAACTCTTCGATCTGGTCTTAATTTTTTTACTAAGAAATCCTGTTTTATATTGACCCGGTGCATCTCCTTTGCTATATAAAATAAACTCACCGTGGTCCTCTGTGTTTTCACCCAAACGTCGAACTTCACTGAGTCCCACTATGCACCAGGTTTTGTGTTCTAGTACTTAAATTAATTTATCCAGGCTTTCGTTTGTTCTTAATGATAGGGTATTGTATGTCGCAATGTGAATTGTATAAAAGTGATAACAAGGTGTTCTTGGACTCATCTTTGCTTGGTTCATGTCAAACCAACTCAACAGGTTTAGTTGAAGGATATTGGTCTTCTTCCCCCACGGTGACCAGCCGGATTGGGGTGCCATTTTTGTAAGTTGACTTAAATGAAGTTCTATTATTTATTTTGCTGCAGTTGTAATATAACATATGTTAATGACAGTTTCTAGTTTTTTTTAAAGCTCTGACAATGAAGCAGTTCTCTTTTTCGCTCTATGTAATCGAGAATATTATATTTTGTTATTTTATTTATTGTATTTTAAGTTTTTGTTGAATTGAAGCTAATAAGCTTGGTTAACTTTCCTTTGCGTGACTAAGTTAGGTGAGCTTGAGTTCGTACTTTTCCTTATATCTCGGTTTTTGTGTGTTGGTTTTCTCACTATTATTTCGTCATATTTTAAATAAGCTATGTTCCCTTTCTTTCTTTCCTCTTCTAATTGTGGCTATAAATGCTTTTTTTTTCTAATATTGTTTTAGGATAACCTTCGTTGACGTGTATGCCTGGTGGAAGTTTCGAGTTTCGGAGTTTGTTTTTTAGTATCATATGTACCAGCTTGGGTTCTGTTTTTTAGTTTCTTCCACTCAATAAAAGACTAAATTATTCTTTCGTTTTTCTTTTTCTAGAATAGATGTTAAAGTAGATGTGTAAATAGATGTTTAAGTATGTATATCTTATATATCTATTACTTAACAATTATTCCGATAAGAATTTAAAAAAATAAAAAATTTAATATTTTTAAAATTCCCCTGAAAACTTTTATTAAACCGTAAACTGATTATATTTCTTTTGTAAAACCATAGAGTCACCTATGTTAACGAAGTCGAATTCCAGGCGGAAAATAATTGTTTGAAGCGTCATACATGTACTACAGTGCACATAACTAGCCATGTCTGTACTATTCGACAATGATTAAATCACCGGGACGAACCGTTGGCGCACCTCGGTGCATTACTTGATTTGTGGTGTTAAAAAAAACTCTAAGGTATCCCGATAATTTTTACTTAAATACGTGTACATCTAAAGCCTCTATTTTCCATTACAATTTTACCGAGGCAAAACGTATATTACAATAATAACGACATGCAGGAACTTACGGGATCTATGCGACTGCCTCCGGGGGAGAGAGAAATTCTGTTAAAGTTTCCTAGACCTCGTCTTGGCATTATAACAATTTAAGTAAACGCAAGATAAAGGTAATTTAAATCGAAGTTCCCATTTATTGAAATTGTAAAGAAAAAAAATAATTTCCTTTGGTAAGACCTGTATAAAAACATTGAAATGATCAATCATAAGCAACACCACAATAGTCCATGGTAGCTTCATCTTAAAAAGTGGATATACCCATATAGCAACCGACACATAGCGATGCGTTTGCGACCACGGAGCCATGATTCTTGAAGCCATAACGTTGCTGCTCATAGCTCAGACGGGCTGTCTACTCGCCTCTATTTTAAGTTGATTATACCGTAATCAGTCAGTTGTCAAAGCCTCGTCTGGTAAGTTACACCATACCCCACCACAGTAGTAGAGCTATCTAAGAATGGGCCGATTCAGCAGAAGTTCCACACACTTACAGAGTATTGGTGTTATTGCCGTACGGTTAGTGCAGGGTTCCGATGGCCTTACTTCTTTCTTTTTCTTTTACTTGCTTCTCGTCCCGTAACCCTAAAGTAGGTAATGGATTTATAATGTTCTTAGTATTGCAAATGTCCATAGGCGACGGTAATCGCTTACCATCACATTACTGGACCCTTCTTCGTTTGCCGACTCCTTCCATAAAAGAAACATGCAGCTTAGGTAGCCGTTTAAATTTGGTAAGCTACCACATGCCTATGGATGTCCTTGCACAATTTATCGATAAAAAAAACAAAAAATCAAGTTTTAAATTTAAAACACATGTATTTTCTATGTTCTTTAGATTTTAAGAATATAAAAAGTGTTAACCGTACCTGAAAGAAAATTAAACTTAACAACACATATATGTATTTAAAATAAATTAATCGCGAAAATAATTCTGAAGTTCGAGATTAACTTTCTTCTATACAATTTACTTTGAATTTTATTACAGAGAATGCAATATAATGCAATTGTTTTTATTAGCGCCCAGTGTCGAGGAGTTGTATAAACGAGGAGTCCGTAAATACGTCTAAAGGTAATAGAAGTGTAGGTCGCCCTTATAAACCAAGTGTCAATGCGTGGTAAGTGTTGAACTCAGATAAATGAATATGCATACTACACTTTCCACCTTAACGATGAAAATAATCTTTAAAATTATAAGTAAATATGTGGTCTGTGATTTGTTCTAATTTAGTCCTTCAATAATAAGCGAGTGGACTGAAAGGAAGAAAGCTTTACCATTTTCAAAATATATTGAAAATGGATAGTGTGGAATTCAGTAACTATGTTTATTTTTAATTTTATTCATTTATTTTTAGTTTCGGTTTTTTAAAATATTTTTTATGTATTTTTGCAAACGAGCATATATGGCAAGAAGCAAGCAGGATTTTACGTGGACCATTATAATTTACCAGCACATGTAATGTTTAAGAAAATTTATAGAACTATGAAAAAGGATGAGCGAAGAAGGAAAAGAGAATGAAAAATTAACGCTCATCGACCGACGGACGCCTCGTAATTTTCGACCTCGTATATTTTGACCATTTCTACATTAACTGCAGCGCAACTTGACCCTAAAAATCTTGAGTGTTTTTACCTTCATTACGAACACTTTAATCGCAAAATAAAATCAATATATTTTGCTCTTTCACGCATTCTTTATTAATGAAATTTTTTTGATATATATTGATGACAAAAACTTCTCATAAAAGAGAAGCGGATTTTTTACTATGACTATAACATATGAAACTGCTAAAATTTGCCCCCTACATATTGTACTCTGTGTACCGCTCAATGTTTCACGAATAAAGAAACTATATACTGAATTGTAAGGGTTATCGTAGTTATATAGCTAATAAAATTTTACTGCAATGCGGTTTGTTTTTTTTGCTTAGCTCATTCTAGTGAGTTCGATTTGAAGATTTTAATCGTTATTAATAAATTTTTCTTTTTGCTGCTGTGCTCTTTTTTTAGTGATTGTTTCAGTGGGGTTTGACAAATAAGCAGCCTATCTTGTCAAGTTTTTGTTGTCATCGTCCTTTTTTTTAGTCTGCAACTTGGAGGCTTTCTGCTCATAAGTCCTTACAACATAGTTAATATTGTAGAAGGCTCTAAAGCCAAACATGGCATTTTATACAAATATAAAAATAATCAGAACCTCACACTACAATGCAGTGTGAGATTCTGATTGCAGGACAAAAAGTTGAGCAAGGGAATGAATTTGTATATTTAGGGTCATTGTTTACAGGAGATGGAAAATGTAAAGATGACATTGAAAGGCGAGTGAAAGCTGGTAATCAGGTCAATGGAGCCCTGCACTCCTTTATGAGAAGTCAGAATGTGTCTAAAATGGCCCGACTGGCGGTTCTTCAGGGGATGCTTGTTCCGACTTTTATATACGGTAGTGAAAGTTGGGTTTGGCAGAAGAGACATGAAAGCAGACCGAATGCGGTGGAAATGAGAGCATTAAGAAGTATGTGTAGTGTAACTTTGAATAAGATATGAGAGCGATGTGGAGTAAAAGGTGTTGTGACAAAAGTTAAGAAGAGTTAAGAAGGGATGCGTGGATGGTTTGGACATATAGAGAGGATGGATGAAAGACGACTGACAAAAGAAATTTACGCTGTGAATGAGGATGGAAGGGTCGGTATGGAAAGATCACGGAAAATATAACTTAACTAAATTGCTGAAGTTTTTAAGAAAGACCAGGTCAGGAGTACCCTTAACTGGCGGGCTAGGGATAGGCTATAGGAGAATAATGAGTGTAGAGGAAGCAAGGGAAGTATGCCGAGATCATAGCATATGGCGATCTGTGGTCTCTGCCACCGCTACGGGAGACAGGCGTGACGATATGTATCTATGTATGTTAATAGTTACCCCTGACTCCAATAATTATCATAAGATTTTACACCAAATAACTTGTACAGATATTGGTTGGTGTAAAATATGTAGGCTAGATAAGTATTATTATTACAGGCCTGCTGAAAGAAATATGCATAGCCTTTGTGCGATTTTCTTATTTGTATAATATTACTTGTTGTTTGTATATAAATTATTTTAAAAATTGTTATAGAGCTATTTTACGGGTCGTTAGGTGATTTTAACTTGCCTAGTATTGATCAAACAACTGAACTTTCAAAATACAATATCTCGACGGTAATTATGGTTGGTAGAAAATTTTTATAGATACAAACATACGATCACGCCTGTTTCCCGTAGGTGTAGGCAGAGAACACAGATCTCCATCTGCTGAATTTAGCTTTATTTTTTATTTTTAAACAAAATTAATGTTATAAAATAAAGCCCGGGAAAATAACGTGTCATTTATTCTTTGTCGAAGTGCTTTTTTTGGACTATTTATTACCCTTCTCAAATCAATTCGATATATTATATAACCATTTTTTTACACCTTATAAATAAATTCACGCCTAATTACGTATTAACATATCTGAAAACGAAATGTTTACAAATAAATAAAATATTACATATTATAGCTTCGTTTTTTTATTGCTAATAGGTGTATATAATTGCATTATAGTTAATAAGACGTAAAAAATTATGAGACTGGAAAGCATACGTAAGTTTGCCGTCGGTGGTTTTGTCGGTGCTCTTACTCAAATCTTGTTTGTAAATGGAATAAAAGTATCTCTTTTATTATTTGTTATAAATATATACATTATATTACTTTCAATGTTTGTGTGTGCATATTTTTTACATCTGTGTTAAATTTATTTATTAAAGTGGACTTTTACAAGTGATTGAGCAATTTCTTAATGATCTTAGAACTTCTTCTGCGTTTCTTGCCTGTTATTGCAGCAAAGTTTTTTTTAGCGTCTACTTTTAGAACATATCAGATTAAATACAATCTTCTTTGTAAGATAAATAAAACATATAAATATTTCAAAAGATAAGAACGACAAAGTTGAATAAATAAAACTTTGATAGGTCATAGTAAACGTTAGTGAAATAAATATATTGAAAGTTAAGAAAGCGCATAGTTCAAAATCATTGTAAACTTAGCATTAATTATCTTTACCCTAAATCAATATTAAGCCAGATTTTATCGCCAACAGCAGTTAATAAATTTCATTTCGTGTTGCCCGTCAAACTTCGTGCTTAATAATGCGAATTTTGTACTCGGCTCTGGCAATATTTACAAATAAAATAAACGTTCAATTATAATTATAAAAAGTAAAAAAAAAATAACTTACCCTTTTTGAAAGTCGTGTAAGTCTGTGCGGATTTTTGATTAAATAGCAGGCAAAATTTTTGTGCGATTTAAATTCTCGTAAGAAACTATACGAGTATATAAGCTTAAAAGTTTGAGACTTAAAAAATGAGGAAAATTTATTAGAAATTCAATATCATAAATTAAAATGATATAAAAGAATTGTTTAATAACTTGTGGGTTAACTCGTAATGTTTGAAACTGCCTTATAATAGAGGGCTGATTCGCGGCGCGTTCGTATACTCCCGCTGTCTCACCGACAGTGCGGCAAGTGTAAAGCCTCTCTTTGAGGGTTGACTGCGCGAAATATTTGCGCGGTGGCTCGTTTCGCATTTACTGTACTTACCTATTCTATGCATTTACACGGCAATCATACAGCAGGTAGATAGATACATATTTATGGTTAAGTGTGACTGTTTTGTGTTTTTTAGATTACCAGTTGTTATAGATCAAAGATTGTTTGAATCTATATATGAGAATAGATTATAAATAAATTTACTGTTTAATGATAAAAAGCATAAATCACAAATCTCATACCCAGATTCAGGACAAATACCCGCAGCTTATACAAATATTAGTTATTTCCGCATGAAAAACTGACTCTAAAATTATATATGTATCTTACATACTTAGTGATACATTGTTTTTTCAATAACGACTCTAGTAATTCTTATTCTATTACTCTAATAAGAAATCCTTGTTAAACATACAAGTAGGTGAAAAATAATTTTCTAAGCAAATGTTTCATTTAAAATCAAAAGTTTGTATTAAAGAATCAGAAAAAATATATTAAAACTAAATTTAAATTGTCAGAGTCTAAATTTTGGTAACGTACGAATATTGATGTCATCAGGTTCAGAGATGTGAGTTACAAAAACACATAGATTTGATGAGACTTCCTAAATGCTACGCAGCCCATTATGTATGAAAGAATTATGAGCCTTGGTAACTCATATTTCCTGTATACATAATAAAGTACTAAATAATAATTTATTGTAAGGATGAACACACAGATGGTCGAAGGCTAATAATTCTATCATCAATTCGAGCAGATAGTGAGACGAACAGTTAGCCTAGATGATTTTTTCTTAGATATTTTATCACTATTAATAGTTTAATTTAATAATTTAATGTACTATTTTCTATGTAACAGGCCTGATTTAAAGGCAATGTCTAGTTCCACCTTTCAACGGTGAAGGATAACGTTGTGTCTTTGTTTGAAAATGAATGTGTTAACCAAAACTTAGGTTAGGCACTGAAATTGAAGTTGCAAACAGGCAAGAGATAGATGACTTTATTGTATTATCTTGTACACTCAATAAGTTCATTACAGAAAAAAAAATATATTATGAAAATCTTTATAATGTTGGGATTATTTTGTTAGAACTGTTTTCTTGAACGCAATAATAATATTTTATTTAGTTTAAGAATAGGCACGCAGTATAATTTTGAGAAAACCGTCCAATTCAGCTTCATCGAAAAAGTTGCAAAAAGAAAATTTATCAAATTCATTGTCTTAGTTATATTTTAAATTGTAGAAAAATTTAATAATAATAATAAACAGTTTATCGGAAAACATTGAAACGGCATGAGAACATAACCTCTGACTTGAATAAAATGTATTAAAACCGTGTCACCTGGAAACACTGATTATTCTTCAAAAAAAACATTATCATAATTTTAATTTCTGTTTGTTTTGAGGAAAAATTATCAATTATGGTTTTTTTGTATATAATAATAAAGAAATAAATCCATCGACTGGTTCGATTTATGAATTTAAGGGATGGCAATCAAGGCTTACAAAAACAATATAGGTAAGAAAGGGCAAGGAGAGATAGATTTTGCGTGCAGCACGCGATAGAAACATAAACAAACTTGGGTGTGACGTCAGAACATAAAAGTATAGGATGAAAGTTATAAGAATGAGTAAAACTTATAGAAATATGAACAGTGCCGGATTTAACAGCAGGCTGAGTACGCTAGGACCTAGGGCGGCAGATTTTAGTGACGGCGAATTTGGGTCAAATTTTTTTTCTTATAGAAATTAAATAAATTAATAGGTATTTTAAAACTTTCATATCGTAACTAAATGAATTTTATAGTTATTAGTCGAATTGTTACTAGAAAATTTAATATATATTTATTTAACAGTAAGTAACCGCAATAAACTTTATTAAATTACGTGTACCGAATGTATAATATTGTGTAAGGTGTAAGGCATACTTTACCCCGCTTTCTCACAAATTATGAAGTAACAATTTCATTCATTAAAAAATTGTAAATAATATGATCGAGAACTAGGCTGTCGAATTGTAGTATAGAGAATTAGGTTATCGAATTGTATTATTGAGATGGGGAGGGCGGAAAAATGATTGAGAACTAGGTTATTGAATTATATTATTAAGGTGGGTAGAGGCGAAAGAATGATTGAGAACTAGGTTATCGAATTGTATTATTGAGATGGGGAAGGCGACAAAATGATTGAGAACTAGGTTATCGAATTGTATCATTGAGGTGAGTAGGGGCGGCAAAATTTGAATAGTCTATTGCCGGCAGATATGTAATTCCGCCACTGGATATGAACATGTATCTATATAAGAATTATTATTCGCCGCCATTCATTACTACGACTTTAAAAAATTTGATTGTTAGTATATAATTCACTTACTTTTTTGTCAGTAAATGAAAATATTTTAGAGAACTTAATATCATTTAGAATAATAGACATAAGATCATTTATATGAAAAAATATGAATTTGGTTATAACATTAAATGATAACAACATATAATGAAATGAATACATGTATCTAATGTATAAAAAAATAATTTATCTTAAAGAAGTAAACATATTACATTACCTAGTATACATTTTATCTTTTTTTAATACTAGTAGAAACTATAAATTTTATATCTTTAAAGGATTACTACTTTGCTTTAAACCTAATTGGACTTAAATACACTTAAGACTCAAGGGTGAAGTAAATAACAGTTCCACAGCTGAAAGCATCAAGCAACCTGAGTTCGGACGGATTCAAATCAGCAGGCTTAAACAAGGATCTGTACGTAACCGAGTCTAAAAACTCACTCAAATCTGAGTAAATACAATTAAGATAATTTTAGTAACAATATCGTTTTTATGTGTCGCTTAAATTTGCTAGATCCAATCACATTGCTTTTTAATTACTTATCTTGGCTTTAGCTAAATTCAATCAATCATTTAATGATCATGATATATCATAGTTTAGTTTATCCGTAATGGTTCGACTTTTATAGTAGACCTCGGCTTGGTAATTTTAATACTAATATATGCTTATATTTTCGAAGCAAATTTAAAAGTAGTTATATTAACAATAATTATGTTTTTAGGATATTTTACTAAAAAGAAATAAACAGGTTTTTTATCAATTACTATGAATAACTAGTAAATCAATATACCTGTATTTCTATTAATATATCCCTAATATAGTTGGAAAAATATATCGATAAAAAATAATAGGGATGTTTACGTATGTATAAGATACCTAGGAAAACAATCGTTAGTTTTGAATAAAGATAATAAAACGTAGACTTGAGTAATTAGATACAAACTTTCAGCTAACATATTTTACTAAGTAAATAACATTATATAATATAATATTAAAAAATGTAATAAATTTACTTACTTCACAATGCTCAGGGATGATATGTCTCCTCCTTTGCGATGACTCTTGGTATCTTACTGATAGGACAGGATCCTCCCCCGATACAGCTCTTTGATAAGATAATCGTCTACCCTTCAAATCAGTCGTAGGTCCGTACAGCTCGTTTTCCGGTATACTCGAAAAATCCTGGCACGAATGGCACATTTGCAATTCTTTACTTTTTTCATCTTGTGTAACCCGTTTGAAGTAGTTTGTTAATCCTTCACTGGCAAGCCAAGTTACCCTAAAAAGTAAAATCAAAAAATATAAGTAATTTCATTAATTTCTTAATAAAAAATGAAGAAATTTTTAATAATAAAAAAAAATAATCTAGACTTGTTTTATTAGAGATAAATTCTTTATAAATATTAAAAGAAAACACGATACACAAACATAGGTGAAAAATTGCAACGTTCCAAATGATATTTGCTCGAATAATATTCTTCTATTGCCTTTCCTTTTAGCATGTCATTACAAAATGTCATTTAGTGAAGTGAAAGCTAATTTTCGCGAATAAGTATTTACTGAATGGACTCATACCGACTCTCAGAGAAACCTAAAAACCAATTTTCATATCATATACCGTCATCTTGTGTTTGACCATTTTGGATATTTTTCCTGCCACACTCAAAAATAGTGCCTTTTAATCGTTATTTCTTTCGACGTCTCACAAAACTTGGGGTTTTTATACTTTCCATCCTAAGTAAGTAGTACGAGTTATTAAAAGTTATAAGTTCTTTATGGTCCTGTCAATATTTTGATTATGTATCAATTTTTTCGATGCAATATTATATAAGAGTTTATGAATTAAGGACTAATATATTTTTATTTTATTAAATCATTTTTTTTGGTATATGATAAGGTTTTAAAATGACGATGTTGTTGGTGAACCAATGAATTATACAAATGGTCGACGAGATATATAAGATAGGTTTAAGGCAGGCTATGTTTCGCTTTTATTTTATGTTTGAGGCGTTGAGTAGCCAGCAGCTATAATTAAGTACACTCGCTTGCGTTAAATGAACTTACTACGATGAGTATAGTTTGCCCTGAGGGATCCAGTCTACTACGTGGTATACCTGTGGATAGTCTTGTGATTACAGCTTAGTGCAGAGTATTCTTGTGAGCAAGTTACACAGCAATACATACAGAAAGTATGGGGTAAATAATAAAACAGTTTTATTACTTAACAATTAGTGGCACGCGGTAACTTTTATCGTTAATCACCCGTTTGAACAATCTATTTGCAATAAATACGAGCTAATATTTGTTATTCCAGGCAACAAAGTCATATCTGTGACGTGTAATAGTTATCAAGCTGTTTGAATAACCAATAGAAATATTTTTTTCCAATATTGCGACTGCAAATCGCAGTACACGCCGGGAAAAAAATAGAATGAAGCTTAGTTTGTTTAGCTTTGCTCATATCGTCCAATTACGAGAACTAAGTAAAGCTAAGAACGCTAAACGAAGCAGAAATTAAGGTCAAACAAAAACACTAGATAGTCTCGCGCAGGGCATGTTTTCACCCCTGTATGAGGCACTTTGGTTCACTCCCACGTCAGGTTCGCTTGTTCACAAATTTCGTAGCTAACTTTGTAGTTCGAGGTGTAAACCGAAGAATAAACAGATACAGTAACTATATGAACGAAGCCATACTAATAAGGCTTCTTTTTATTTTGTTCCCGGTGTAGCCTTATTTAAGTCTTTGAATTTTATTTAAGAAATTTTAGATAATTAAGTCTGAAAGATGATTAAGTTTTTGTCGGATATTGCTTCAAATATAAATTTAACATTTCATTCACATTTTTTTTATAGAAGTAAAAAAGGTTTTTCTGTGTAAAATACTTATTTTTTTATATTGGCGTCCAAAACTATTACCTATACTATTAATTATTCATTCAATTCTCACTAATAATGACATACAAAGCGGATTGAGTTGAAATTATAATTAGTAGTAGGTCAACAAGTTTCACATATTTCGTTTCAGCCTTATAAAGGCTGAAAAATTGTACTAAAAATGTATTACCTGTTAGATCTTGACGCTTTCCTTCTTAACCTTCCTTGCGGTGCGTCCAACCCAGAACTCATGGAAATAGCTCGATATTTCAAAAGAGAATTTTGAAGGTAAGCCTCATTTAAACCTAGGAAAATATAGAAAAATATTTTCTTAATATCATATTTATATATATAATAAGTAATTAACATCATATTACAGGTATTGATAAATAACCACTGCCTGTTTTATAACAGCATTCTATACTCATAGTATGCTGTAAATAACTTTAGCATTAAGTTAATTTGAACATGCTTTTGAACGTCTTTGAAAATCTGAAAATCTTTTGGATTACAATTTTTTAACAGCCCATATATCTCCCACTGCTGAGCACAGACCTCTCCATTTCTGGTGGAACGGACCTTTACCCACCACGCTTGTCCAATACGGATTGGCGGGGTTAATAGATTCGAAATAAATATTTGTAATCCAAACATATATTTATTTGGATGCGGGTATCGAACCCGCGACCAATGACTCCGCAAGCGGAGGGCCCCGCCGCTGAGCCAAATGGTCGTCATTCAAATTGGATTACCATTACATTAATATAAATTCGGAACTCTTCCCTTCGGATATGGAAGTTCATAATAAAAACTTACTTTGAGCACTTGAAGATGTATAATCTCCTAGAGGTTGACTAGTAAAAAGTACAGGCTGGCTGCCAAGAGGACTATATTGTTCAGGTAGTTCCGCTGCATTAGTCGAGAGGCTGGATGCGCTGTACGCCATCGTTGACAAACTTGTTCCACTGCCCCGGAGCTCCTTGATGATCAAATATTACAATAAAAAGGAAAGAAAGTGAGCTGTAAAACCTTTAACTTCTAATAAACTTTAAGCTTAGAATTACCGTGAAAACACTTTCTTCACTTCACTTCTATTTAAAAATCTCCCCAAGCTTGCCAATATCTTATAAAACATTTGTTTGATTGATTTATGAAAGTATACAAGACTAATTATTATTATCCTTATTCAAACTTTGTTATGGTACGTAGATTTTAGTAGCTATCTATTCCTAATAAAGGCTATTGTTATACTGTACTATTGGTACCTCTCAGAATTATTTCACATATACGTTATACATTTGTTTACTAATTTAAGCATAGCTGAGTGATTAATATTCATTTGTAAAACATAAAATGAATAGGTGTGTCGATACGAGAACACGGGACACTGAGAATTGCGATTTTGATTTTATATCAAATCGTTGTAATTCCAGCTATTATATTTTAATGAATATTTGATTTTTATTAAACTTAATACCATACCATTTTTGAAAATGTATGTATTTATAATCCATCATTTAATTTGTTGGTTATACCATATATTTTTTATACATACATACACACACACATATATATATATATATATATATATATATATATATATATATATACATATATATATATATATATATATATATATATATATATATATATATACATATATATATATATATATATATATATATATATATATATATATATATATATATATATACATATATATATATATATATATATATATATATATATATATATATATATATATATATATATATATATATATATATATATATATATATACATTTTTGGGTTCCTGTAAAGCCTAAAAATGTAAAAATCTAAAGATTCAAGCTTTGTAGGTTGTTTGAGATTTTGTTTAGGTTATTTGTATTGTTTATTTAAATGTAAATTCTGTAAGAAAACGTAAAATGGCAAAACGGAATTTAATATCAATTTATTTGCAAATATATAATCATTGTATTATAATATAAATAAAATGATATTATACTGCTCTTTATATTCATATATAAGGATTTTGTTTTGGCTAAGCTAGGTTAGTTTAATATAAACTAATATGAAGTATTAATTAAAATATGCATAATGATTATAATATTTTATTAATCAAACTAATTTACGTAAGAATTAGTAAAGTATGTATGTATATATATAATAGCCGATATTACATCGATTTTATATAAAAATTAAATGTGTGATTAAATGTCACGTGTTTAAAAGATCCGTGTTTGAATGACGCATGTTTAAATGTCACCAGTTTTTAAGTATCACGTGTTAAAGTGGCCAGAATCTGAATAAATAAAAAAACCTGTTGACCATACATCTATTTATCCCTATGCGAGAATAGAACCTGCGAACATTGACTTCGAAGGCGGTTAGTTACTTTGCTACTGAGCCAAACAGGACATTTATTATTTTTATCATGAGGATCACACACACACAACACACACTTTAGTATGTAAAAAAGATAATTTACACATATGTTAAATCATACAATAAACTTAGTTTAATACTTCCCTTATTTTAGTAGCAAAATGTCCTATGACTTCTCAACAATAGAAACTGTGGTTAACTTTATGTTACAATGAATTACATTTACTATATAAGTTGATTTATATATAAGTTAACGTAATATTATAGTTTTGTAATGTAATGTTCCGATTATTTATGGTTATTAATTAATTATTGCTCACTCTACGTTCAAAAATTCATTTAGTAGACATTAGAATTATTTAGGAATATATATAATTATATTTGTGTACATTATCGATCAGCAATACTTATTTAGAATAAATATTAAAAATCATATAATCTTATTTTATCGCTTTGATTATTTTATAACTGATAGCAAGTGACCATTAAACTAGCTATATACGTCACAATAATTACCTTCTGATTGTGTAATGATGCTTCGTTGTAATCAATATTACATGGATTGATTTTTTCGTTAAGAGATTGAAGAGATATAGACATAGATCCTCTTCTCTGAATTGGTTGAGATTTTCCACCCAGTGACTGTCTTTTGAATATTTCTGTGGTATTTTTTAGGAAATTGTCCATTTTCTTTCTAAAGAAGGAAGATTTTCGTTCTAATGGTGATTTACCGATTGAATGTAAATCTAATTCTGAACGCGATAAACTTTCCCGTGTAAGTAAAATTTGATCCAAGGATAATTTTCTGTCTTTTAATCGAGTCAAATTTTCATTCTGATTTTGCGATATAGGATTAACATAGAGTTCAAAGTCACTTGGCTCATAGTCTACAGCAGGTTTTGTTTTTGCACATTCTTCGATTAAATCTGTCTGCATTACTATTTTATCTATCAATTTCCCAATTATTTCTTTAGCTACATCGTCGATTGCTAGTTCACATTCATTAGTTTTATGGAAATTTTTATTATCTTTACTTTCATAGGTATCTTCTATATTGACAGACTTCAATGACAATGACGAGTTTTACGAAGAAGATACAGAAAGTGGCCCGCAAGATCAGGAATCTTCCAATGAACCAATAAATGCATTAAACCCAGATGTTGTCACAAAGTCTGTCAATATAGAAGATACCTATGAAAGTAAAGATAATAAAAATTTCCATAAAACTAATGAATGTGAACTAGCAATCGACGATGTAGCTAAAGAAATAATTGGGAAATTGATAGATAAAATAGTAATGCAGACAGATTTAATCGAAGAATGTGCAAAAACAAAACCTGCTGTAGACTATGAGCCAAGTGACTTTGAACTCTATGTTAATCCTATATCGCAAAATCAGAATGAAAATTTGACTCGATTAAAAGACAGAAAATTATCCTTGGATCAAATTTTACTTACACGGGAAAGTTTATCGCGTTCAGAATTAGATTTACATTCAATCGGTAAATCACCATTAGAACGAAAATCTTCCTTCTTTAGAAAGAAAATGGACAATTTCCTAAAAAATACCACAGAAATATTCAAAAGACAGTCACTGGGTGGAAAATCTCAACCAATTCAGAGAAGAGGATCTATGTCTATATCTCTTCAATCTCTTAACGAAAAAATCAATCCATGTAATATTGATTACAACGAAGCATCATTACACAATCAGAAGGTAATTATTGTGACGTATATAGCTAGTTTAATGGTCACTTGCTATCAGTTATAAAATAATCAAAGCGATAAAATAAGATTATATGATTTTTAATATTTATTCTAAATAAGTATTGCTGATCGATAATGTACACAAATATAATTATATATATTCCTAAATAATTCTAATGTCTACTAAATGAATTTTTGAACGTAGAGTGAGCAATAATTAATTAATAACCATAAATAATCGGAACATTACATTACAAAACTATAATATTACGTTAACTTATATATAAATCAACTTATATAGTAAATGTAATTCATTGTAACATAAAGTTAACCACAGTTTCTATTGTTGAGAAGTCATAGGACATTTTGCTACTAAAATAAGGGAAGTATTAAACTAAGTTTATTGTATGATTTAACATATGTGTAAATTATCTTTTTTACATACTAAAGTGTGTGTTGTGTGTGTGTGATCCTCATGATAAAAATAATAAATGTCCTGTTTGGCTCAGTAGCAAAGTAACTAACCGCCTTCGAAGTCAATGTTCGCAGGTTCTATTCTCGCATAGGGATAAATAGATGTATGGTCAACAGGTTTTTTTATTTATTCAGATTCTGGCCACTTTAACACGTGATACTTAAAAACTGGTGACATTTAAACATGCGTCATTCAAACACGGATCTTTTAAACACGTGACATTTAATCACACATTTAATTTTTATATAAAATCGATGTAATATCGGCTATTATATATATACATACATACTTTACTAATTCTTACGTAAATTAGTTTGATTAATAAAATATTATAATCATTATGCATATTTTAATTAATACTTCATATTAGTTTATATTAAACTAACCTAGCTTAGCCAAAACAAAATCCTTATATATGAATATAAAGAGCAGTATAATATCATTTTATTTATATTATAATACAATGATTATATATTTGCAAATAAATTGATATTAAATTCCGTTTTGCCATTTTACGTTTTCTTACAGAATTTACATTTAAATAAACAATACAAATAACCTAAACAAAATCTCAAACAACCTACAAAGCTTGAATCTTTAGATTTTTACATTTTTAGGCTTTACAGGAACCCAAAAATGTATATATATATATATATATATATATATATATATATATATATATATATATATATATATATATATATATATATATATATATATATATGTATATATATATATATATATATATATATATATATATATATATATATATATATATATATGTATATATATATATATATATATATATATATATATATATATATATATGTATATATATATATATATATATATATATATATATATATATATATGTGTGTGTGTATGTATGTATAAAAAATATATGGTATAACCAACAAATTAAATGATGGATTATAAATACATACATTTTCAAAAATGGTATGGTATTAAGTTTAATAAAAATCAAATATTCATTAAAATATAATAGCTGGAATTACAACGATTTGATATAAAATCAAAATCGCAATTCTCAGTGTCCCGTGTTCTCGTATCGACACACCTATTCATTTTATGTTTTACAAATGAATATTAATCACTCAGCTATGCTTAAATTAGTAAACAAATGTATAACGTATATGTGAAATAATTCTGAGAGGTACCAATAGTACAGTATAACAATAGCCTTTATTAGGAATAGATAGCTACTAAAATCTACGTACCATAACAAAGTTTGAATAAGGATAATAATAATTAGTCTTGTATACTTTCATAAATCAATCAAACAAATGTTTTATAAGATATTGGCAAGCTTGGGGAGATTTTTAAATAGAAGTGAAGTGAAGAAAGTGTTTTCACGGTAATTCTAAGCTTAAAGTTTATTAGAAGTTAAAGGTTTTACAGCTCACTTTCTTTCCTTTTTATTGTAATATTTGATCATCAAGGAGCTCCGGGGCAGTGGAACAAGTTTGTCAACGATGGCGTACAGCGCATCCAGCCTCTCGACTAATGCAGCGGAACTACCTGAACAATATAGTCCTCTTGGCAGCCAGCCTGTACTTTTTACTAGTCAACCTCTAGGAGATTATACATCTTCAAGTGCTCAAAGTAAGTTTTTATTATGAACTTCCATATCCGAAGGGAAGAGTTCCGAATTTATATTAATGTAATGGTAATCCAATTTGAATGACGACCATTTGGCTCAGCGGCGGGGCCCTCCGCTTGCGGAGTCATTGGTCGCGGGTTCGATACCCGCATCCAAATAAATATATGTTTGGATTACAAATATTTATTTCGAATCTATTAACCCCGCCAATCCGTATTGGACAAGCGTGGTGGGTAAAGGTCCGTTCCACCAGAAATGGAGAGGTCTGTGCTCAGCAGTGGGAGATATATGGGCTGTTAAAAAATTGTAATCCAAAAGATTTTCAGATTTTCAAAGACGTTCAAAAGCATGTTCAAATTAACTTAATGCTAAAGTTATTTACAGCATACTATGAGTATAGAATGCTGTTATAAAACAGGCAGTGGTTATTTATCAATACCTGTAATATGATGTTAATTACTTATTATATATATAAATATGATATTAAGAAAATATTTTTCTATATTTTCCTAGGTTTAAATGAGGCTTACCTTCAAAATTCTCTTTTGAAATATCGAGCTATTTCCATGAGTTCTGGGTTGGACGCACCGCAAGGAAGGTTAAGAAGGAAAGCGTCAAGATCTAACAGGTAATACATTTTTAGTACAATTTTTCAGCCTTTATAAGGCTGAAACGAAATATGTGAAACTTGTTGACCTACTACTAATTATAATTTCAACTCAATCCGCTTTGTATGTCATTATTAGTGAGAATTGAATGAATAATTAATAGTATAGGTAATAGTTTTGGACGCCAATATAAAAAAATAAGTATTTTACACAGAAAAACCTTTTTTACTTCTATAAAAAAAATGTGAATGAAATGTTAAATTTATATTTGAAGCAATATCCGACAAAAACTTAATCATCTTTCAGACTTAATTATCTAAAATTTCTTAAATAAAATTCAAAGACTTAAATAAGGCTACACCGGGAACAAAATAAAAAGAAGCCTTATTAGTATGGCTTCGTTCATATAGTTACTGTATCTGTTTATTCTTCGGTTTACACCTCGAACTACAAAGTTAGCTACGAAATTTGTGAACAAGCGAACCTGACGTGGGAGTGAACCAAAGTGCCTCATACAGGGGTGAAAACATGCCCTGCGCGAGACTATCTAGTGTTTTTGTTTGACCTTAATTTCTGCTTCGTTTAGCGTTCTTAGCTTTACTTAGTTCTCGTAATTGGACGATATGAGCAAAGCTAAACAAACTAAGCTTCATTCTATTTTTTTCCCGGCGTGTACTGCGATTTGCAGTCGCAATATTGGAAAAAAATATTTCTATTGGTTATTCAAACAGCTTGATAACTATTACACGTCACAGATATGACTTTGTTGCCTGGAATAACAAATATTAGCTCGTATTTATTGCAAATAGATTGTTCAAACGGGTGATTAACGATAAAAGTTACCGCGTGCCACTAATTGTTAAGTAATAAAACTGTTTTATTATTTACCCCATACTTTCTGTATGTATTGCTGTGTAACTTGCTCACAAGAATACTCTGCACTAAGCTGTAATCACAAGACTATCCACAGGTATACCACGTAGTAGACTGGATCCCTCAGGGCAAACTATACTCATCGTAGTAAGTTCATTTAACGCAAGCGAGTGTACTTAATTATAGCTGCTGGCTACTCAACGCCTCAAACATAAAATAAAAGCGAAACATAGCCTGCCTTAAACCTATCTTATATATCTCGTCGACCATTTGTATAATTCATTGGTTCACCAACAACATCGTCATTTTAAAACCTTATCATATACCAAAAAAAATGATTTAATAAAATAAAAATATATTAGTCCTTAATTCATAAACTCTTATATAATATTGCATCGAAAAAATTGATACATAATCAAAATATTGACAGGACCATAAAGAACTTATAACTTTTAATAACTCGTACTACTTACTTAGGATGGAAAGTATAAAAACCCCAAGTTTTGTGAGACGTCGAAAGAAATAACGATTAAAAGGCACTATTTTTGAGTGTGGCAGGAAAAATATCCAAAATGGTCAAACACAAGATGACGGTATATGATATGAAAATTGGTTTTTAGGTTTCTCTGAGAGTCGGTATGAGTCCATTCAGTAAATACTTATTCGCGAAAATTAGCTTTCACTTCACTAAATGACATTTTGTAATGACATGCTAAAAGGAAAGGCAATAGAAGAATATTATTCGAGCAAATATCATTTGGAACGTTGCAATTTTTCACCTATGTTTGTGTATCGTGTTTTCTTTTAATATTTATAAAGAATTTATCTCTAATAAAACAAGTCTAGATTATTTTTTTTTATTATTAAAAATTTCTTCATTTTTTATTAAGAAATTAATGAAATTACTTATATTTTTTGATTTTACTTTTTAGGG